>CAVNZG010000466.1:0-41551 GCA_963693315.1 Diogma glabrata | reverse complement strand
AGAGAGAGAGAGTAAGTGGTAAAGCACTAGATATTTTTAGTATGGACAACATAATAAGTTGGGTTCAATTCCGAAACGCCATACAAAATCAATTTTGGAGAGAAAAGAAGTATTGAAAGTTTGGAAATCGAATTAAAAAATCTACATCAAGGTCAAGGTGATGTAAGAGATTTCGCGGACAGGATAAATACTATGTTAGGGGTAATGACCACAGTAATTTCTAATAAGTATGAAAATATTGGCGCTAGGCAGGTTTTGATAGGAAAAGCCCAATCTATGGCGGTTAGAGTCTTCAAAGAAGGGTTGAACGAGCCACTTAAAAACAGAATCATCGCTTCTACTTACGGTCAAACACGAGATAGAACAATAGAAATGGCGATTGAGGAAGAGCCATATGCGAATCAACAAAGAATAAATCGTTTCACAAACGGTAGACAACCGAATAATAATAGAAATATCTCCTCAAATTCTAACAGAAGGTATAGTAACTATACACCAACCCCTAACCAAAATAAATGTACCCGATGTGGAAGGATGCATCACCTAGAACATCAATGCTATGCTCGTGTGGAAACATCGATGGATAGATATCCGAGTGGTAATAGTTTTAACAATAACCAGCAAGGTTTTGTTTCCAAAGGTTCAATGACAAATAATGTAAATAGACTTGGTAACAGAAACGAATGAACCCTGATTATAGAAAAAATGATAGATGGCAAAATAATAGACAATGGACAACAATGGATCAAATAATAACAATAACCAATGGAGTAATAATCGACAATGGAACGCTAACATGAGGAATGCTGGTAGAAGATACAATCGAGATACAGATAATACGGCAAGAGCTATTAAAATGGAAGAAAAGGAAGTGAGATACCTAAATCAAGAAGAATCAGATAATTACAATTGTACCCAATACTCCGATGATCATATAGACAATGATCCAAAAAACTGTGTAACTCAGAGTATAGCAAGACAACAAGGTGCTATTACTCTGACCAATCAAAAGTAAAGCCTATTTTAAAAGAATACAAAGTTTGTACCAGCCATCAGAACGAAAACACCGGAGAACGCATAATAGAAACGTATCTGTCCATTTCAAAATCTGTTGATAAAACTAGATTATTTTTAGATTCTGGGGCTGATATATCTTTAATAAAGTATTCCTCTATTAGAAATAATGTTCCTATCTTTCATACAGAGCAAATCGAATTATCTGGTATAACACCGAATAAATTAAAAGTATTGGTGTCTGCTATGGTGATTTGTTTCTTAACGGCAAATTTATCCAACAAAAGTTCCACATTGTTGATATTAATCTAAAAATTCCGGAAGATGTAATTTTAGGGGTTTGATTTTTTAAAGTCCAATAACATTCGAATAAATTATGGTAACAATAAAGTCGAAATAGTGCAACCAGAAAGTCCAGACGTTACAAACAGTAACAATCGTGAAAAATTATCAAAAACAAATAAAGTTAGTGACAAACAAACATTCGAATGTTCAGAAGCTCTTGTACCCCTAACAGATCAACAACCTTGTACCCATATTTCAGTTTGCAAAATAATCATAAGCAAACCCCCAAAAACTTAAGCGACGGCACATGTTTTGTTAAAGAAAATTTATCAGTAAGACCAAATAAAATTATACCTGAAGAACACAGGGGTGAAGATATTATGAATGACAACATTAAAAATACAGAACAAATAATAAGCCATAAAAACTTAACAGGAAGATGTGATAATGAAAACGGAAAAACAAAAGAGCTTAATAGTAAAAATAAAATAAAGACAGTTATTATGGAAGAAATGACGGACGAATCCAAAACACGATTGAAAGTCAACCTCAAAAAATTGGTCATAAGTACTATAATGGTAAACCGAGTAGACGAGGTCTACCAAACATTCAAAATTCGTGCTTCATAAGTTGTGTTTTACATATGTTATTAGTAATCCCATCCGTTATTGCTTGGACCAAAACTTGTGAGGAATATGACGATGAAAACATGCAAATCGACAGTAGACCACCATGTAAGTGCATTAAATGTATTTTACGTATAATATATCAATTTATGTTCTCAGAAAGAGAGAAAGGTGAAATTTATCCGAAATTCGTATACCCCAATCTAAAAAGAATATTTCCGGATCTAATTAATGGAACGCACCAGGACGCCCATGAATTTTGTAAAATGATAATAGAAAAAATCAATAGCTCTTCTAATTTAATAGATATAGCAAAATCCAAAAGGAATCTTAATTAAAACAATACAATGTCAATTCTGCAAAATTACTCATATAAACAAAGAAATTTTTAACGATATATCTTTAGGAATAACAAAGGAATGTAGTATAGTAGATTGTCTAAAAACTTATTTTAGTAAGGAAGTAATTAACGATTTTAAGTGTGAAAACTGTGGGCAGAAAGGAGTAGAGGTCAAATATACTTTCGAAAAAATACCCAAGAATTTATTTTTGCATCTCAAACGATTCGCAGATAATGGAGATAAAATATCGAAAAGAATTAATTTAGAGTCAGAAATTTATTTAGATGATTACGTTGGGAACACAGAAAAGCAAAGAAATATTAAATATAAATTAAAATCTATCATAAATCATAAAGGAACGTCAGTTAAAGCTGGTCATTATACAGCCGTAGAAATAGTAGGTAGTCTAGGACATGTTTATGATGATCAATCTGTTATGGTAGTAAAAGATGTATTTAACGATAATCAAGAGGCCTACGTGGTAGTGTACGAAGTAGAAGAAGATGGTGAAGTGTGCGTTGATACATATCAAATGGAAACCGATAAGAAATTTTAAGAATAATAGATAAAGAATATTATTTTAATTCAGAAGGATTGCGAATACCTGCTAAAACAAGGAAACTAATAGCGGTAGAAGTAGGAAGCCCAGGTCAATATCTGTGCAAATATAGAACATTAAACAACGGTATTATGATAGGCAATTCGTTAATGAAAACAATAAACGGTCAAGGAATAGTAACAGTAATTAACAGTTCCGATAGGGATATGCATATGAAAACCATTGATCTAGATCTAGAACCCTTACATGATTACAATATAATGCGTTTATCCTCCGATAGAAAGGCTAGAGAACGTTACGATTTAATTCAAGAGAAAATTGATTTCAGTCAAATGAATGACATGCAAACCATGGAACATGTAATTGGAGATTTCCAAGATATATTTTTTTTAGAAGAGGATGTATTATCGACTTGCGAAGCTGTAGTCCATGATATTCCTACTTACTATAATACCGCTCCAATTAATGTTAAGCCATATAGATTACCCATAATGCAGAGGAAGGAAATTGAGAGGCAAATCAATAAAATGTTAAGGGATGGGCTCATTAAAGAGAGTAAGAGTGCGTGGAATGCTCCACTATTAATTGTTCCAAAAAAAGATACTGGAGATCATAAAAAAAGGTGGCGTATAGTCGTTGATTACAGAAGATTAAACGATGTTACTATCTCAGATAACTTTCCGTTGCCAAACATAACGGAGATTTTAGACCAATTAGGGGGAGCATGTTATTTTTCAGTTTTAGACTTATCATCGGGGTATCACCAAGTAGAATTGTCCAAGGAATCTCAGGCAAAAACTGCGTTCTCCTCGGGTTATAATCACTACGAATGGCTAAGAATGCCTATGGGATTAAAAGGTGCGAGTCATACATTCCAAAGGTTGATGAATGCAGTTCTAACGGGCCTAAATGGTATAGATGCATTTGTTTACTTAGATGATATTGTTGTTTACGCAAAAAGTTTAGAAGAACACACAATCAAAATAACCAGAGTTTTTAAAAGGTTAAGAGAAAACAACCTCAAATTACAGCCCGAAAAATGTAAATTTTTGCGTAGGGAAGTAATTTATTTAGGGCATTTGATCACAGAAAACGGCATAAAACCAGACCCTACGAAATTCGAAACAGTGAAATCCTTTCCGCCCCCAAAAACTCCAAAGCAAATAAAGTCGTTTTTAGGGATGATTGGTTATTATAGGCGATTTATTTCAAATTTTGCCGAAATAGCCAAGCCATTGACCAAACTTTTAAAGAAAAATTCTAAATTTATTTGGACCAGAGAATGCGAAAATTTGTTTCAGCAATTAAAAGGAAAAATGATTTCACCACCTATCTTACAATATCCTAATTTTAAAAAAACTTTTTATTTAACAACGGACGCCTCAATGAAAGCGATAGCTGCAGTCTTATCCCAGAAGAGTGACAACGATGAAAACTTACCAATTGCATATGCTAGCAGGACCTTATTGGATGCGGAGACACGATATTCAACAACCGAACAGGAATTATTAGCCATTGTATGAGCTGTTGAGCATTTTAGGGTTTACTTATATGGGGTGAAATTTATGATATACTGCGATCACAAACCGTTAAAATGGATTATGCAAGTAAAGGATGCTAACAGCAGGTTAATGCGTTGGAAAATACGTCTGTCTAATTTTGATTTTGAAATTTGTCACATTAACGGAAAAACGAATCACGTTGCCGATTGCCTTTCAAGGTATTCAAACGATGAACATATGGAAGGTCAAATTAAAATGTTGACTAGATCAAAGACTAGAGTCGATAATGAACCTAATAGATTGAAACCTGAAGCAGACGTGTCGACCAGCGATTCACCTAGACCCAATAATTTCAACAATATAGATTTAATTCCAATTACAATAGAATCAAGCGACAAAAATTTATGACAAGATTACAAGGCCGAACTTAGGTTCATATCAAAGGAAAATCTGATTTTGGACGAGTTAGACGTGTGTCAAGACAAAGAAAAATTACAATTAGGCGAAGTAGTTAGAGACCATACAGGAAAATTTTGTAAATATTATTGATTCTCCAAATATTTAGATAAAGAGTTACATTAGATAGCCAAGGTAAGTGAGGGACTTTTGGTACTAAAGGAATTATTAAATAAAGATAAAATTATGAATTTGGTTATCGATAGACAACTAACGTATGACTCTAGAGAAAACTTTGAAAACATAATTCTTAAAATAAATGAGATTTTTTCAAAGACGCGAGTTAAATTTTTAATATATGTCAACGAAATACAGAAAATAGATAGAGATATAGATAAAACTCAAATTTTAAAAGAATTCCATGATAATGTTCTAGGCGGTCATCCAGGTATCGACCGAATGTACTCGAGAATAAGTGCACGATACGAATGGAAAGGGATGAAAAAACAAATTAAGGAATTCGTCAATTCATGCGAAGTTTGTCAAAGGAACAAAATCAGCAAACAACACAAAATGCCTTTACAGATAACCACGACCGCTAGGAAGCCATTCCAAAACATAGCATTAGATATCGTAGGACCACTTCCCGAAACTTCGGAAGGGTATAAGTATCTTTTAACCTTCCAAGATAATTTAACCAAATTTGTAGGCGCTATCCCTTTACGAAACCAAGAGGCAGATTCAATTGCTCGAGCTTTTGTTCACCAAATTTCTTGAAGTATGGAATGTCTGAAAATATGACAGTACTTTCGGATCAAGGGGCTAGTTTCATGAGTGAATTATTTAGGAAAATCTGCAAGCTTTTAAATATCAAAAAGATCAACACCACAGCCTTTCATCCAGAAAGCAATGGTTCACTGGAAAGATCCCATAAAACATTAAAGAATATAATAAAATGTTATATAAACGAAAACTTAAACGATTGAGACAAATTTGTAGATTTTGGGTTATTCACAATGAACACTACAAAAAACGTGGCTACTGGGTATTCAGCATTTGAACTTTTGTATGGGTATCAGGTAAATATACCCACTTCCTTAAAAAACAAAATAGATCCTGTTTATAATTACGACAATTATTATTATGAACTAAAGCACAAACTACAACGTTCACATGAAATCGCGCGAGAATCCCAAATCCAAGCAAAACTGCAAACCAAATCACAATACGATAAAAGGGCAAGGCCTCTTAGTATTTCAGTAGGTGATATGGTCTATTTAATAAATAGTGGTAAGAAAGGTTGGGGAGCCAAGTTTCTTCCGGAATATAATGGACCATTTGAAGCTTCTGAAATAGTATCAGAAGTTAATGTTAAAATAAGAATTAACAAGAATACCGAAAAAGTCGTTCATAAAAATTTACTCAAGCGATGCAACAGAAAAACAAGAGAGGGAGAGTCTAGTACCAATAGCATTTGTAGTTAGAAGGTTAATTTATATATATATATATATATATATATATATATATATATATATATATATATATATATATATATATATATATATATATACATACTTTTATTAAACATTTATTTTCTTTTTCGATAGGTACACAAGGAGATAACCATAAAACCATTACATATTGCCCAATTTTGTTTTCCTTAATTTTTGCTCTTCTTTCATAGCATTTGATTGCCTTCTACCTCGGTAACAACAAAACTATAACCATTCTTAAAAAAAAAAACGTAATTCCAAAAAAAAAATCATCTGTGATTCAACAAGATAAATAACTGTTCCACGATTTTCAAAAAAAAAATTATATAGAAAAACAAGCAAAGAAAAAAAATAATGAAAAAAAATATTTTTCCAACAAAAAAATCATATTTACTAATTACAAAAATTTTTATGCGAAGAGTATGGAATTTTACTAAAATGGTATCAATTTAATTTTAAGTTAGATAAGGAATATATGTAAGTCTAATTAAATAAGATCAAATAAAAATATTATAATAAATTAAATAAGTTTATCGAATGCTAAATACTAAAAAATTTAAGTTTTAAATTAACTTTTACATTAACTAAAACATAGAGTAGGATTAGTATGTTAAGAATAAAGATCTTTCAATTTCATAAAATATTAACTTTAAACTACAATAACGAGCTTTACAAAGGAAGAACAGGACCGTAAAAAATCTAGACTTCAATCAACAATATATGAAGAAAATAGGATTTTTCGATGCTAGTGTGTGTCAATCGAGGAACCAGAAGTAATATACGATGGCAGAGAAAACATGCGCTTAAGATCACATATAAGCTAAGATATAATTCAATTTCAAGCGAATAGTGCATATACGTTAATATATTATAAAAGGGCTTGTTGAGTTTAAATGCAGCAATAAGCAGAATATCGATTATTTGATGATTGAAGGATACTGTCTTGGGCTAAAGTAGAAAGAATTTATTTCAGAGAACAATTAATTGAAGAGAAAGGAATTCAGGAAATTAAACAAGATGACCAAGCTGAAAAAACCTTCCAATAAATCACGAAGCGTCATTACTATAATGGAAACAATTTTTGTTTATTTGACGGATTCAACTCAAATTATTATACTCAACATCAACATGATTCTGATTTTAAGCCAGTTTATAACCAAGCGCAATTACGTTATTTTAATCAATACAAACAGTGTCAAGGAAAAATACAACTAAATTTAAACAAACAGATACCGGAAAACACAAGCAGTTCGAAGCGGTATTCCAGATTGTAACACACACGGTTATCGAATCTCCAAACGTAATCATAACAAGACAGAATTAAAATAATAGATACATGGAACAACAAAAGACATCGTAAACAGAAAGCTCACTTAACCATCAAATTCAGCGATATTTATTTCTACAATAATTTTTGTAATTGGGTTTTGTAATTAAGGATAGTCTAAGCTAGAACAGTCTATTAAGAAAACTGTGAATAAGTTAAAATATAGTCATACAATTAAAAATGTTTCTTATTTTCTAATCTTCTTCAAAGAGTAGAAAATTTAATAAACATTTCTTTTTAAGGGGTGGTCTGTCATAATCGTGACTGATAATACATCCCAGAGACTACTTTCGTGGTTCTTCAAAACATGCAGTAACGCATAACAATTGATTGATCCACTGTACAATTGTTATGTGGCGTCACTTTGATCGATCCGCGATCATAAACGGTCTCATCATTTTATTTTCTTAATATTTCTTAAATTTTTATAGTTTATGATACCTGGTCCTCCCTTTTTTTATTACATTTTTCCTAAAACTCTTGTTTAAAATTTATTCATTATCCTTTCCAATTTATAGAATGAATTTGGGAATTTCCAACATCTGGTAACCAGATGTTGAAAATATAGTGACGAATTGGAAGGGATACGAAGGAGGAGGACTTAGTTTAAATGTTATATACAAAATTCTATATGTTTATTTGAGAGGAGGAGCTACAAAAAATTAGATGTAGTTTAATTTTAAGTTTTCATTTTAAGTTTTTTTAATTTTTAGTAAGAGATTGAATGTGAAATGAGAAGTTTAAATATTTTATAAACGAAAAAATTTACAAGTTTGAAGAAATTATATAAATAAATATATAAAAAAAAATTACGTTATATTTTATTAATTTAAAAACATCAGTAATTTTAAATCCCGGTAATAGTTTTTCTATATAGTCCATATGTAGAAAACTATAACAAACTATATTAGCAAATACTGTTTTTTCATATTACTACATACACGGAACCCTCGGCGAGCGAGTTATATTCGCACTTGACCCGACTTTTTTTTTTAATTGAAATGAACAAAAAAACACAAACAAATAATAATTGCATTCCTTTATTTGTATGAAACTAAACACTTCCAGGCTACTTGATATTTTAAAATATTTAAAAAATGAAATGGAAAATGACTAATATCAAAATCTAATCAAAGCAAATATGGTAGTTAGTGTTAGTAGTTAAAAAAGTTCTATATATACCTCAGTTGAGAAGACTAATATAGACCTCGAACATTATATCCCTCGGCGCTACGCGCCTCAGGATCTAAAAGTTCTCGGTCAATAATAGCTTACTTCTCAACCTTGTTCTATAATGTACTATTTTATTTAGTTGAATATTTATAAAATATGTTATATTATTTAAGTTTTATATTTTGTTGAAATGGAGTTTTTATTGCATTTTATTTGATTTTAATAAACGTTTATTATTTTCGTATTTTGGATCTTATTAATTTTTTTTGCCAGATTCGCACGTTTTTTATTAAAAGCGTAATTATAAACTACTTGTAAATAACGTGACCTTGAACTTTCGAAAAAAATCGTTTTTTTGGTTGCTTCGCTCCCATTTGATAATTTATAAAATATATTAGGCGGCAATATAAATTAGCCTATAGGCGGCAAATTTATAAATCCGCCACTGAGCACGCCTGAAGTTTACTTTCAATTGAATAAATTGATTTACGCTGCCATCTGAAAGTTGGCATATGAACAACCCATATTTAACATTTAATTTACAATTAAAAAATATTTAGGCATTTAATCAAGATAACAACTATCCTATCTCTCAAGCTGGACCATCATACACACATTGTACAACATTTCATTAAGATTGGTTACGTTGTTACGGAGTTCATCGCGGACAAACATCGTGACACGTGATTTTTATATATATAAGAAAGATAATGTAACTAACATTTAATAAAAGAACTCCTAATAAATAAAAAAAACTCCAAAATGGATTTATTAAAAGTAAAATACTATATTTCATTGGGCGGATGAAAAAAGATGCATCATAGAAAAAAACGAAGACGCTTTTCTCTAAAATGAAGTAATTTAAATTGAAAACAAATATGAATGAATAAAACAAAATTATTTTATTTACAAATTAATTGAATCTTTTATAAATATTTCAATACGCAATTGCAGAATATTGCAGAAATTTTTCAAATTTATAAGTAGACAACCGCCATTTAATATCACTAATAAAACCATATTTCACATCAATTTTTGTTTTTTGTTCTTTTTTTTTTTTTTTTTAGATCCTAATTTATATTTTGATTTAGAAAAGTGAAAAGAAAGAAAGCCACATTATTTTTATTCAAACTTTATAAGAACCAATACATTAATTTTTTTACAGGTTTCGATACATTCTAACACTTCTATGATTACTAAAGAAAGGTTTTGACTTAGCATAATACGCTTTTCGTTTATTATCAAATAAAACAAAACTTTCTTTACTAAAACATATTTGATAGTCTAATAATGGCCCTAAACCGGGCATTCACATACAACGGAAACAGAAACAGAAACCGAATTTCATACAAATTTGACAGCAACTGAAACAGAAACCGAATTTAGAAACAGAAACAGAAACGGAAAATTCGTCTGTTTTGTCTGAAACGGAAACAATTAAAATTGAATTGTTTCAGTACCGAAACTGTTACATGACCAGAAACTGTCACATAATATTAATTATTATGTTGAATTGTGATAACAAAAGCTTTGAATTTTGAATTTAATAAATAGGTTTAATAAATACAAATTATTTGTTTTTGTTATTCTTCAATTTTATTATTCATAATGGATAACAAATTCACAAACTCAAACAAAATTCGGTTTCCGTTTCTGATATTATTCACCACCGTCAACCAAATTAGAAACAGAAACAGAAACTGAAAATTTTCAGTTTCAGTTTCGGTTTCTGTTTCTGTTGTATGTGAATGCACGGCTTTATACAGATGTTGAAGTTTACTATGAATTGAATAAATTGATTTACGCTGCCATCTGAAAGTAGGCTTATGAACCATCCGTATTGAACATTTAATTCGCAATTCAAAAATATTTAGGAATTTAACCAAAATAAAAACTATCCTATCTCTCAAGTTGGACCATTATACACACACTGAACACAATTTTATTAAGATTGGTTACGTTGTTGCGGAGTTTATCGCGGATAAACATCGTGACACGTGATTTTTATATATATAAGATGCACAATATTGTCAGTAATTGTCAGTAATAGTACATAAAGAAACTTAAATTATTTAATTTTAGTAAAATGAGAAATTTCATAGATAATTTTTAAAATTATTCAAGTTGTGTTTTGAATGAAATCCCATGTAAATTTTATTGAATTTATTCTCTTTTCCCCCTTTTGCAGCGCCAAAAGAAATTTAAATTATTTAATTGTAGCAAAATGAGAAATTCCATAGATAATTTTTAAAATTATTCAAGTTGTGTTTTGTATGAAATCCCATATAAATTTTATTGAATTTCGTTTCTTTTCCCCCTTTTGCAGTGCCATTGCAGCAAATACCGGAACAAAATAATCGCTCAATAACATATGATAGTCTATATGGGCCCTACATGGATGATTGAAAAGTCGATAAAGCAGGTTTGACAGTAAATTAATTAATTTACGCCGCCATCTGAAAGTTTGCTTATGAACTATCCATATTTAACATTTAATTCGTAATTAAAAAATATTTAGGCGTTTAATCAAAATAAAAACTATCCTATTTCTCAAGTTGGACCATTATACACACACTGAACACAATTTTATTAAGATTGGTTAGGTTGTTGCGGAGTTTATCGCGGACACACATCGTGACACGTGATTTTTATATATATAAGAAGAAAGAAGATGTAAGATATATATATATATATATATATATATATATATATATATATATATATATATATATATATATATATATATATATATTATATATATATATATATATATATATATATATATATATATATATATATATATATATATATATATATATATACGAGTTTTATTTTTTTTCATTTCGCCCACTTTTGTCGGGGGGGAGGGCACATGATTTGCTTAAATTTTAGTATATTGTTGTTATTAAAAAATAAGATTGTTCTCAAATTTTCAACCCACTAGGGTTACCTGGACTCGAGAAAACGCTATTAAAACGCCCTATTTTCAAAGCCCGCTACGTCAAAGACCTGTCAGCCGATTTTAATTCAGCACGTGACATATTTTTTGGTTTTTAGTTCCAATTCTTACAATAAATTAATTGAAAAAAATTTTTCTCCTGTTTTATTTCCACCACAAAAATTGTATTTAAATAATACAAAAATATTACTAGTCTTAGGTGCATTTCAAGAGAAACTAACTCCCATCTTCAGCAGTGCAAAACAAAGTAAAGTTAAAAGAAAATCGAAAAATGACATAAATAAATTTTCCAAGGAAAACTAAACTAAATTGGCAATACAAAATTTAAAAGAAGACTAAACTTTCGAATTATACAATTGAAAATTACTTAGAAGTAATATTTCCTCGATCAAAATATAAATAATTACACTAATTTACAAGAAAATTTTTTTTTGAGTGTACAGTTCAATTTGTGTGTTAATCTATATTGCCAGAAAAAAGTACCACTGGTTTAAATATGCAAAAAAACGCAATGTTCTCGAAAATAACCCTTTTCAAACACCTGTCCTGTCTGTATATCAAAATCTACAGCATGAATATTTATTCACTTAACTGTTTTCAAGATAAGGTCAAACTCTATCAATCGAGTTTTGTTGAAAGGTCCAAAGTTCCTTGGTACAATTTTGAAAGTGATTAGAAAATGGTCAAATTTTCAAATGACTGCTGTTCCATTATACGGTCCCGAAAAATGGGCCCCTTATAGCACGGGTTCTAATTTTTTTTTATAAGAACTACAACTTAGAACCAAAACAAATGTCACTTGCTGAATTAAAATCGGCTTATTGGTTTTTGATATAACGGCCATTAAAAATAGGGCAGAAAAGGCTTTTTTGGGAATTCAATCAGCTTTTTGAAAAGGGATGAAAAAGAAATTGAAATGGATGAAAATTTGCGAACAATCTTTTTTTAAAGTACTACAACATACTAAAATTTAAGCAAAATCCACGACCCCTTCCCACAAAATCATATATATGTATAGTCGTTTGGCACCCAAATCTTTTTAAAATTCCGAGATGAAGCACATAGCAGGTAGATTTTTCTACTTGAAAATAATAGTTTTTCTTCAAGTAAATCAAGCTTAATTTTGCCGTGTTAAAATTGTGTTTACTGTAATTAAGATATTATACTATTATTGTGATTAATTTTAATATATATAAATATAATTACTGCGATTTAAGCAACAAATTATTTAATAGTGGCAACTGTCAAAGTCTTTTTGCGTTAAAAAAATTGTACTCTTAATACCATTTTTCTATTAAATATAGGGGAACATGGATTTATCATTCACTCTAATACATTCTATATATCAACACTTAAGGGATTCTATTGCCCGAAGATCTTGTAAATTTACGATCATAATTTTGTTTTAATTAATGGGAGGTTCAAATTTGTTTAAGAAAACGAGGGTAACCTTTTCCGACAAAAATTTGTCTTCTACCTTCGAGTTCGACAACCCAAACATGCCAAAATGTCAATTGTCGGACTCGACAATAGCAGACAAATTTTTGATACAAAAGTTTGCGGACTCGTCAAGGACAGGCGCCTTATGAAGTATAAAATATGTGTTAATCATCAAATGACACCGGCGGAGTCCTGCTGACTAGTACTGAAGTAAAGTTCTTTCATATGGTAGTAAAAAATGTATTTTTTTCACCTCACATCGCAACCAAACAAACGAAATCAAATCTTGAGTTTGGATAGGTTAGTTTTAAACGCATTTTAGGCCTTATAGCTTTCTTAAATTAGAAATCAAATATAATTTAACATGTAAACAAGTTAATCACTTACCGGTTGTATATTAAAAAAGCTTTCATGTTCTTCCATATTTGGTGTCATCCCTTCAATATGATCATAAATTTTAGGGTCAACACCTAAAAAATGCGGGTAGCTTAGCGCAATTGGAAACCCGTAGTAGCAATCTGTAACATCGATAAAGCCAGTTGGTAAGCATTTATTGGAATGACAAAAGCATATGTTTCGTTTATCTACCAAACCATTGTCAAGTGAATTTTCGTCAAATTTATAGTTGTATGCTGTTAGTCCATTGACAACTGTTGCTTTTCCAGTAGGAATCTGCAAGAAAAATTTCAAATAAAAAATCTTTTTATTTCAGATTTTTTGTTATAATAAGTTCATAACAATGTAATACAGATGGTATAGTAAAATCCGAAACTCTACGTCCACAACGTGCTACCTGGGTAACGCTAACAGGAATAGGCGTGGTGGAGTAGAGATATACTTAATACTGCGGGTACTTAATGATACTACATTTGATTGTAAATCATTGGCACCATTTAAAACCAACCAACCAATGCAATTCAAGCGTCTGTTAGGGACGACTTGGAGCTAGCGTCCGTCTTGGCTTTAGCTTCTCGCTGCATAAATGTGTTAATAGGTTTATAGGAAAACCTCAAGATCAAAACGGACCCATTCATGATAACATGGGTTGGGAGAAGTGATAACCTCCTCTATTTCTTTGCCATGAAGGGATTTTGCCGTCTGTGCAATCAACTTCCATGCATCTCGTTCCATGAATAGGAGAGCCCAGTTTCGACATCCTAAATCACAAAGGTCTAGGGTAATGTCATCACGCCAGCGTTATCTGGGTCTTCCTCTCCGACTAACACCAGCTGGTTGTTGTTGTTGGGATGCTTTTTTATCATTCTATTTAATGAAGTCCTTTCTGCATGGCCAAACCATCTAATATGCTATTGCAATGTGCTTCATCTCGGAATTTCGAAAAAATGTTGGTGCCAATCGACTATATATGTGTAGTAGGGTGGCCCTTAGATTACACTAGAATTTTTTTTTTCATTGTACAGTTTGCGGCACCCTCCCATTTCGTGTGAATACTCATAAAAATATTATTTGCAAAATCTGATATCAATCGGTCAATTCTAAGACGTGCCTCCGACCACTTAAAGTTGAGAAATTTTGTTCTGGACCCTAAAAAAAAATTTTTTTTTTGTGCGACACCCTCTCATTTCGTGTCAATACCCATAAAAAATTATGTGTAAAAATTGAAATCAATCGTTCAACTCTAAGGGGTGCTCCCGGCCACTTAAAGTTAAGAGGTTTGGTTGTGGCCATTACAAAGAAAAATTTAAATTTTTTGTACGGCACCCTCCCATTTGGTGTCGATACCCATAAAAATATTATGCGTAAAATTTGAAATCAATCGGTCAACTCTAAGGGGTGCCCCCGGCCACTTGGAGTTGAGAGGTTTTGTTGTGGCCATTATAAAGAAACATTTAAATTTTTTGTACGACACCCTCCTATTTGGTGTCGATACCCATAAAAATTCTATGTGTAAAATTTGAAATCCATCGGTCAACTCTAAGGGGTTCTCCCGGCCACTTAAAGTTGAAAGGTTTGGTTGTGGCTATTACAAAGAAAAATTTAAATTTTTTGTACGACACCCTTCCATTTGGTGTCGATACCCATAAAAATATTATTTGTAAAATTTGAAATCAATCGGTCAACTCTAAGGGGTGCCTCCGGCACCTTAAAGTTGTGGGGTTTTGTTGTGGCCAATAAAAAGAAAAATTTAAATTTTTTGTACGACACCCTTCAATTTGATGTCGATACCCATAAAAATATTATGTTTGAAATTTGAAATCAATCGGTAAACTCTAAGGGGTGCCCCTGGCCACTTAAAGTTGAGAGGTTTGGTTGTGGCCATTACAAAGAAAAATTTGAATTTTTTGTACGACACCCTTCCATTTGGTGTCGATACCCATAAAAATATTATTTGTAAAATTTGAAATCAATCGGTCAACTGTAAGGGGTGCCTCCGGCCACTTAAAGTTGAGGGGTTTTGTTGTGGCCATTATAAAGAAAAATTTAAATTTTTTGTACCACACCCTCCCATTTCATGTCAATACCCGTAAAAATATTATGTGCAAAATTTGAAATCAATCGGTCAATTCTACGACGTGCCTCCGGCACGTATATAACTCCGGCAATAATATTTTTATGGGTATTCACACGAAATGGGAGGGTGCCGTACAAAAAATAAAAATTTTTGTTTTTAAGGTTTACACCCTAATGTGTAGCCTAAAAGCAAACCAGTGTCTTTTCCACTTTGATCAAATTTGCGCAAATTGAAAAAAACTTCTCATTTGTAAAGTTTTGCAAATTAATCTATTATTTTAATTCACAAACAATAAACGAAGCTTAATTATTATATATTTAAACGGAAATCCACGATAAACTTGCACCATTTAAAGTTAATTCAAATTAATATTTTGGAATAAGCTTGTTTTGTTGCCAATGTCTGGAATAAGCATGATTTGTAACTAATATGGCGGGAGTAAGCCCGGTTTGAAATAAAACAATAAATTAAAATAAATATTAAAAAATCCATTTTTTTATTTAAATTCTTAAAATAAATTCAAAATTAAAGCATAAAAATAAAATAAATAATAAAAAATATCACAATAATTCAGACTGGCTTAAAAAATAATAGTAATAAAAAAATCTGAGTTCTACTCATCACAAAACAGGAAATTATTTAAATGCGTAGAATGTCATTTTCAGGTTGAAATTCACAAATTACGTCGTTTTCTTCTTGACAAGCTTCTTCGGTTTCAAGAGCTTCGAATAAATTTTTGTAAAATATGCACTCGGGATTATTTCTCCAGTCAACGCCAAAGTGTTTAGTTAGAAGCTTGTTTACATCAGCCATTTTTCCGGCTTTACCAATACACCTGATGGAACAACGGCCGGATTCAATGATTGAATTAATTTGTTCTATCTTAAAACGTTCATATGTTTTCCTAAATCTGATTTATAAAAAACTTCACCGCGAACATAAATGTGATTATTTTTGGTTTTTGTTACAATCATACGCTTCGACTCCTGAAATTTGAAGTGCCAGTTGCCGGGAGGTTTCATATAATCCTTAACCGATTTTTTAAAGTCATAAACTCGACATTCCTCTCCTAGGCTAAATATTGTTCCAAACGTGGAATAAATATCCAGGTACTCTTAAACATCCACGATGGTATCCATTACTTTTACTCTCTTTTCTATCTGAGCAAAGATTCGATCAGGTGGTATGTATGAATGTCCTGCCACAGGATATATCAGTTCCACACGTTTTACATTTACCGGCGCTTTTGTAGCTAACCAAAATGAAACCATACCAAACCATGATGGAATTTTTATTCTGTCCCTCACATCCATCGCAGACCAAACGAACAGTGACGATTCTATTATAATTTAAATTCCAAAGTCTATGAAACACCGCTGAAGCAATTTCATTAGAACCTTTATGGTGAACATTTTCGGTCCAATGATATAAAAATACGTTATCGGTTGTTAGTTTTGAATGACCTGTCCCAACCACCATTCCAAATAAATACAAAAAAAGTTGTCTACTATAATAAGCATGCTTGATCTGGTACTTTGGGTAAAACCATGTTTTTTTGGCCGTCAAAGGAAATTCTAGCCAAATCGGTTCTGGTTTCATTTAAACTTTCAAAAAATGACTTTGCGTGCAATTTATGAACTCGATTTTGGATCATTAGTTGGTTTTTTTTTGACTACTTCTCTCTCCACTTTTATTTGTTCCTTGAAAGACAAACATGTGGAACACATATCTGAGCTAGGGGCTTTGAAGCCCAGGTTGAAACTTGTGCAGAAAACCCGCCGGAAGTAGCTTTCTTTAATGTGCATTTCGGGGTGTACTGGTTGATATTGTCTCCACATCTTGGCAATTGACAACTGAGATGGTAAATACTGTCTTTTGGTATTAGCTCCCCGACAGTAATGTAACTCTATAGTTCTAAATTGTTTAATAAAATTCTGAACTGATTGTCGTTTTCCTTCAAACTTTACACAACATCTATCACCACCTCTTTTTTCAATGGGGATGATACCGCTTATAAAATGATGTTTGCAAATTCTGTGCAGATGAGATCTTCCGATGTTTAAAATGCTCAAAAATAGTTTTTGGCAAACAGAAACTAAATGATTTTTTCGTGATCGGATAAAGTGTTTAATAGTTACAGATTTTCGTGGCCCACTTTTGGCACGATTTGTTCATTTTGGAGGTTCAACCATGCAATACTTTAAAATAAAAGCATCTTGTGCAACTTTACTTCTATTTGCGTAAAATGAATTAGCAAAATTGAGTGCATCCACCTTGAGTGCACACACCTTTTATGTTATGACAATCAAACGTTTTGCCCTTATGCTTGCATTTAATCATTTTAGGTAGTTTTGTCGCTGAATATCTAAAGATTTTAAATGATATTTATTTTCTATAATTATTGACATTATAATGTTTAAATAAAGCAACAACATACCTTCTGACTTTTTCAATTTCCCGCTTCCAAAACGATTTTAGAACCTTCTTTTTTCTGCTGTGTTGGAGCGTTAAAATTGGTGTTTCTTGTGAATTAATTTTAGACAAAGCACTAAATTCAATTTATATTCAATTTATAAAACTTTAAATTACAATAGTATGCGAACTTCTTACCTAGCTACTTATTTTATATTAAAATATTCACTTTGAAAAAACACACACAAAATAGTCACAACACGGCTATCCACCAAGTTACCTATATCAGAACTATTTACACGTTAACAACCTTTATGACATAACAAATTTTCGCGCTAAAAGTACAATCTACAATATTGTTTTATAACAAATTTGTTTACACTCGCATAAAGGAGCCTGTAAACGAGCAACTAAAAATACGTATTGCCGAGCAATATTTTCAGCAATATTGCCCGGCAATGTTTTAACAAAATACTTGTAAAATAGCATGTAAACGAGCAACTTTTTACGGCAATGTGTGGCTGGCAATCATTGCCGGGCAATATTGCCCAAATTCAAAAACATTCTCGGCAATATTTTCGTATTGCCCGGCAATATATCCATATATTTCGGCAATATTTTTTTTTTTTTTTAAAGAAAATGTGTTGTGTAATAGGGTTTAGAATATGTGTCACAACAACACATAAATACCTTTTAAGACCTAGGTCTAGACCTGGGTCCCACAACAACTGGCGTTCTGAGGTGTAGATTAACGCTTTTTTTAAACATCTGTGGGTTGAAGCCACCTGAGACTAAGTGTTCCGGCAAACTATTCCATTTGTACGCAGTTCGGACAAAGAAGTCTCTCTGCGATCTGCCAGTATGACAGCGCGGGATCTTTACCGTTTCACTGGTTGCGGCAGCCGATTGCCGAGTGGAACGGGGGTAAGAATAAGTTTGAGGCATGATGCCGCTGATTTCATCTGAACACTGCTGATGACGATATTTGTAAAAAACAACGAGGTCAGCAACAGTGCGACGATGTTGTAGGGAATCAAGTTTTGATGTCAAAGTTCGATCACCTACAATTCGTATAGCTCGCTTTTGAACAGAGTCCAAGAGGGCCAAGATGGAAACAGAGGCAGCACCCCAAACTTGACAGCAGTACTCCATACAGGGACGAATATAGGACTTATAAACATGGAGCAATTGGTATGGAGTGAAACATTTTTTGCATCTATTTAGGAGGCCGAGTTTTTTAGACGCGCTTTTTGCCATCGCCATTACATGGTCGTTCCAGAGTAGGTCATTTGAAACTGTGACACCCAATAAACGAATGTTTTTACATTCACCTATTGGTTCATCACACATACTAAATAAAATATCTTTGGGGAACTCGGTCTTTAATCTGGAAACAATCAACAGCTGTGTTTTGGTGGAGTTGAAATTGACAAGGTTTTGGTCACCCCAGTCGGCGACTTTATTCAGGTCTTTGTTCACGTTTATGGCAGCGTCTCTCCGGGCAGGATTAATTCGTTCGTGCATTTTACCTTTTGAAGGAAGGGGCTCGAACGACTTGTGCAGAGTACTATCATCTGCAAAACTATTTATTGGGTTGCTGGTGATTTTCAACAATTCGTTGATATAAATCAAAAATAGGGTTGGGGACAATACTGAGCCTTGGGGTACACCAGCGTTAATTAGTTTAGACTCAGAAGAATATCCGTCTAAGGTTACCGAAATGTATCGGTCGGATAGAAAATTTTGAATCAGCTTCACAACATTGGGATGAAAACCGTACGCAACGAGCTTGTTGATTAAGTTGGCATTAGGGTTTCTAATCCGGATATCCGGATATCGAACTATCCGGATTATTCGACCAATTTTCACTATTCGACTATCCGGATACTTTTTTGTAATTATCCGGATATTAAAAAAACCTTGATTTTGTAAAAAAAAATAATCAAATTGCGTTTCAAAGTTAAAAATAAATATTTAAACTGTGTTGCAAAGTTTATTAGTGCAGTGAAGTGACTGTAAGTTAAAAATTTATTTACAACTTCAATGTTATGAAAACTGTAATCTTTGAATATTTTATGACACACTTCGTGAATCTGCAGTGTAAAGGGTTGCTACAAATATTTATTTGATGCTATGTTGATTTTAAAAAAAACAATGTTTTAAAAACATGCAGCCCGTCAATAAAATCTGAGGTGCGCTAGTTTTTTTAAAGTTTATTAGAGCAGAGGATTCTTTTTAATAATTTATATATTTTGCATCTGCTTCAATAAATACAGTAAATTACAACTACATTAGTAAATTTATTTAACAACAAACAGATTTAAAATTTTTAAAAGCACTGGCTAAACATCGTCAAAACGCTCTGAAGTTTAGAATCATTTAAAAAAAATTAAAAAAAGAGATGTTGCTTTCTGTTAGCATTGCAGTAAACAAATTGGATGTAAAGGATAAATCATTTAAAAGTTCATAAAATAATCATAAATTCAGCTTCAACTTTAACTTCAACCGACAAAATTCATGGATCATCTACATCAAGAAAACTTAAAAGTGATTCCGGTGATGGTGGAATTACAAAATTCTTAAAATTAAAACCCCGTATGATATTTTGTCTCGATGTGTGACAGAAGACGAGTTTGAATGAATGCTATAATGCTATATTTGATGAATGCTATAGTGGAATCATATAGATACGTCCGAAGTAAAGGCTTTGTCATGCCTAAAAATCTTTCTACTGTAACGAAAAGTATTTTAAAACTTTATAGTATAAAAAAGAGAGAGTTGTTAGATCTCTTATTTCCACTGGAAAAAGCTGTAAAAGAATTAAGCGAAAATTCAGCGACGCTTTTGACTGCTGAAGGCGTTTACAAAGTTGCTTTCGAAAAGTTAGAAGAATGTGGAACGAATTTTTCAAAAAAGTTAATTAAACAGATAAAAATGGAACGAATGAACGTCGTGATAAATTCCTTATGACTATGTTAATTTTTTTACAAACACGCAATATTCCACATTCCAATAAATATTTTCATTATGTCATTTGTAACATAATGCCTTTATTGCATTGGCGGTAGAAATTTTTAACAGAATACATCCACCTGTGATTATGATGACTCTGAAGAAATTACTATTGAAAGTAAGGATGAAGAAAGTCTAAGTAGTGAAGGTTGTAAGATATCGTCACTGCAGAAACAACTTGAGAATGCAATTCCTTCAATTATACTTATGTTGAGAAGCAGAGTGAAGAAAGTTCCACATTGCTGAAAAAAGATTTCGTTTATTTAAATAATTATAATAAAATATGACAGACAATTTAAATAATCTATACCGCGCATTATTAATATATATTAACCTATCTGGACTGCAACACAGCGCGTATTTTCAATTGCTGGTCTCACCAGGACAAAAGTTAGAACTCGACTCAATTTCGAATAACATTTAATGCAATAATTTTTCTAAAATATGCGTTTTTAAAAATGAATCAATAACTTCGTTAAATTTATGATTAATTCTATTTTTTATTGTTATTTTATGATTTGTTACTATTTTTGTTATTTTGTGACTATGTATAAATATGCATTAATATAGATATACGAAAAATATGCATAAATGAATTAAATACCGCAAAATAAAAAACATGTCTATTATTTGTTTTGATTATCCGGATATCCGGATTATCCGGATAATTTATTTTTTATGTATTCGATATCCGGATAATCAAATTGGTCGGATATTTAGAAACCCTAGTTGGCATGCCAGACTCGATCGAATGCCTTGGAGATGTCTAAAGCGATAACGTATGTTTCACCACCTTTATCAAGTATGCTGTTCCAACAATGCGCTACATAGTTTAATAGATCGGTAGTTGATCTTTTGTTTCGAAAACCGTATTGGCTGTCGGATATTAAATGATTTTCTTCCAGAAATTTTGAAATATGTGTATTAATATAATGCTCATAGACTTTGGATAGGACTGATAGTAAAGCTATTGGCCTATAATTTGAGATATCGGATTTTGGTCCCTTTTTGGGGATGGGCTGGACATTTGCCAACTTCCAGCACGAGGGAAATATACCAGATTTGTAGGATTGGTAGAATATTTTAGTTATAGTTGGTGCAAGTTCTTTGAAAAAGGTTTTTAAAATAATGGGTGGAATATTGTCCATTCCTGATGCTTTGTTGATGTTTAACCCCTTTAAAAGTTTAGCGACTATTTTGGGTTTGAAGTGAAGTTCATTCATATTAACTCTTGAAGACTGGATTTGGGGTATTTCTTTAGGAGTTTCCAAAACAGTGGAGTTCAGAGCAAAGCGTTCAGCGAACAAGTTAGCTTTTCTTGCGGGATCATTGACGATTAAATCACCATCAATAATAGGGGGAATAGAAAATTTTGTACCAGAATTTAAAGAATTAATGGCACTGTAGAAACTCTTGTCAGAAACAGACATAGACGTAAGTTTTGAGGCTTTCGCTCTGTCAATTTCGGACTTTTCGTTTGAGATAATCTGATTAGATATTTTGTTGGCCTTTAGATATTGGGATCGATTAGTGGGAGTTTTGTTATGAATCCAAATATTAAATGATCTACGTTTGTTTCTAAGTGCCGTTTTGGCAGCTTTCGAATACAAGTATTTTTGTTTGGGTTTTACTATGGAGAAAGGGACAAATTTATTGATAGCAAATTGGATGGTTTCTGTAAAGTTTTGAGCAGAAACATTTACATTGTCAGTGTAAAAACAATGACGGTCGAAAGGGAAACCATGGAAAAAATTTTGAAGACCACTTTTATCCATTTTTGAGTAGTGAAATATTTTACGGGGTTTGGGAGCTGTAGTTTTAAGTAAATCAGTTTTGATAACTGATGAGATTAAATAATGATCAGAATTTCCAATACTATCTTTCGCAACATCGACACTCGTAATATCTGGCATTGTGGTAAGATAGAGATCTAGTAGAAAACTATTATCACCGCCATTACGGGGAGTGAAAGTCGGGCTTTTAACAATTTGGAGTAGGCCCTGAGACGCGGCAAAAATTTCTGCCAGTTTTCCACTATTGTCAACATCGTCGGTCGATTTGGAGAATTCCAACCATGATTTGTTGTGGACGTTGAAGTCACCGGTAACGATAACTTCACAATTAGGGGACTTTGCTCTAATCTCGTCCATAATTTTTGTCAGTATATTAAAAAAGTTTGGGTTACGTTTATTGGGGGACCGGTATAAAGCTATTGTAAAAAAAGTCATTTCTGGAAGACAAATCTTTAAAACCATTGTATTGAAGCCGTCACCGTGTAGTTCAAAATTTGAAAAGCGCGTGTACGCAACACTCTCATGAATGAATGCGCATACGCCCTGATGGAGTTTGAAAGCTGATTCGAGCCTATATTTGGAATTAAGCGATTCTATAAAGAGAAAATTTTCAGAAACTTGTGTTTCTGTAAGGAATAGAATGTTCGGTTTGTCGTGCTCAAGATGATGTTGCACGTGGTCATGGTTAGCGTTCAATCCGCAGATGTTTTGAACATGTATTTTAAAATTTTTTATTGATTCATATATGTTTTGTCCCTGCAAATTCCGTGGACATGCCGCTTTATGGGCGGGTGGATTGCGCAAATTTGCTTTACCACTTGCAGACTTATTTTTTTCCGGTTGTACTGCCATATATATATCAAAATGTTTATTTTATTTTTTTGTGTTTTATTTTAAAATGCATAACTAAGTAAAAAATCCTATCATACTACAAAATATGACATATGCCAATATTTCATGATAAGATGAAGAAATAATAACAAAATAATAAGTGAAAAACAAATTGTGAGAAATTTGCAGAAAACAAAACAAAACTAAATGCCAATAATCCAGCTGATGCAGCGCACCCCAGACGCACCACTCACCACCTTAATCGAGGCACAAAGCCCACACATAACTACGTGTTGGTTCGATTCCTCGGAAGAGCTAATGAGCGGTACCGCTACAGAACGCTGCCCAGCTAAGACTGGAAGTGCTGCCGTTGACTAATTAAAGTTCGTCCGCCAGCACCCTAAGATATCATCTTGGCTAATGACATCTCCTGCCATTGCCAGTGGTATGTGATATCTCACGCTAACTCATATGTCAATGGCAGGGACTGGAGTACGCAGGGTAGTCAGACCCGTAGATCAACATTGATCATAATCGTTCAAAATCGATCCCTCCTGCGGGAAGGCCGGTATTGCCGGTATTGCAACTAATGGCTGGCATGTTGCTATTGATATCACTCATCGATCGAAAATTTTAAACATTGCCCGGCAACTATTTCGATTTTTGTTGTTGTTTTTTTATTGAAATTGAATTGAGTTCGTTTTGAAGATTTGTAAATGCGTTTCATATAAAAATTTGGTTCAATTATATGGTAGGTAAAATAAAATATTTGAATTTGGTTATTGTTTTTGGTGTTTTAAAATAAGAAAAAAAAAAGGATTTTATTTTTTTTCAGATATTATGGTTAATTATTAATAATTGATGGAAGGTGGGTAAAGAATAATTTTTTGTTGTTGTAATGATTGTAATTCTGTTTTGAGAATGATTGAACTTATTTTTGTTTATAAATCGTTTAGTGTTTTGGTATTTTGAATGGAGAATAAGTTTGATGGTTTTTTAGTATATTTGTAAACCTACTGCAATGGAAAGCATTTCAGTTTGATGACTTAATTATTAAAGTAATTAAATAATTATTCTTTTAATGTTTAAAACACCCAAGGTTTTATAAATATTTTTTTATATATTTTATTTAGAGAACGAAGTTTGCGAATACTACGATCCTCAACCATGTGCGATTTATATTTTTTCCAAAACGTTCTTGTAGATGAAGGAGAGTATGCGGTCAATATGATTTCAAACAAAGCGCGAACTTAGTTTGGAGGTGATGTGCTGCACGTGTCGTTAATGCATACATCCCAGTGTCGGTGGTTTTAAAATAAATGCGGTGTTTGACATGCAATGCAGAAATTGACATGTGTAACGTCGTTGACAATTCTCAATTGCTAGAACGCACATTTACTTATAACATGCGAAAAAAGATACATTTACCTTGTTTGGGATGGGGTACATTCTGCATATCGCAGTTTTTATGAATATAGCAGATTATTCGTCGACTCGCTTTTTTTTTTACCTCGTATAAATAATTTTTTATTCGGATTCCATGTTAGGTACGTAGGTATTTCCGAATACGGCAGTGTATTCGCATCGCGTATTTTGACATATGGCAAAGAAAGTGGTTAAAGTTGTATGCAATAGATTCAAGGCCTTTTGTTGCATATTTACAGATGTGATATAGATGCGTATGTTATTTTCTAAATGTACTGCTAAAAGAAAAATATTTGGACTGCATTCATGTTTAGGATAATAAAGTACTCATACCACTACTTCAGTGCTGTTGCTGCTTTATTGTAGCACGCTAAAAACTGAAATCTTGCTGCCTTTATTAACGTATTTACTAACTAACGTATTTGGCTGATTTCACGGAGATACCGTATTCCATGTTTATGTGCGCTCTGTATGTTCTTGATAGCAAAGGATTGATATGGAACAACCATCCATGTGTATGGAACTATTTCCATGTTCCCGTTTCGCATATCTATATGTTGTTAACTTTACGTCATCTGCTGCCGAACTTCTTTTATATGATGGATATTCATCATTTCCTGTAACTGAATTTCCTGTAACTGACTAAATCCTTTATGATATCACTTTGAGTATTAGTGGCCTCTCATGCATTCTGAATTAGGATTCAGTGTTCTGGAAAGCTCATGCTACAAATTTTTCGTCACAACTTCCTACAAATCTTTATCGAATCTGGAATCGGATATTTGCCGCATTTGAAATAATTTTGTGTATGTGCGTTAGTTGTCAATATCCGTCATATTAAATTGACTCTCGCTAATGAACTGGTACTCCAGAGAAAAGCTTGGTTTGATTTAAACGGATGAATATCAAACGTTCTGTTTCGAATGTTTTTGCATACATTACATATCTTACATGTATTGGTGAAACAATTGACGGCATTTCCAAATGTGGAAATCTTCATTATCTCGAATCATTAATCACTCTTTTATTGAAAAAATATATCTCGGTTGACATTTATTGCCGACTATAATAATCTTCACTTCACAAATTTACCAGCTTCAAATTTTGTATATGTATTTTCGATTTTCTAATTACATACATACATGTACTTACTCTTTTACTATTGTTTTCATTTTTTTATAAAAGATGCAAAAACTAGAAAAAAAATTAAAAGAAGATTAACCGACTAAAAATATTTTTAGCAAAATAATAATTTTGGCGCCTAAATTAAATCCTTTTACATTTTTATTGTTTCAAAGTGACAATTGATGGTATTGGTTGATTTATTGTTGTGTCTATTTATTTATTTTATTTTATTTTTTTTTTATTCATTTTCTTCATTTAAACAGATGTTTGGAAAAAGGGTCAATGATCTTCATTGGGTTTTGTTTTTGAGGTAGATTTCATATAAAAATTTACTTTTTGTAATTAATATGCGTCATCACGGGAATTCCCATAAATTTTCTTGTCGTTTTATGAGTGAGGTCAACGTAACTGCATTATCTGACCATTATTTTGTTACCTTCGCCGTTTCACTCGTCAATCGGTTTGTACAAACAGTCAAACTGTAGAGATCACTCATCGTTGTAGTAACAAAATGCAAAGGCACTTCTTTCTTCGTTCATCGTAGAAATGGAATGCTTAACCCGAATCGATAGTTTCGAGGACGTTCAATCCACACAAAAATAAAAAAGGGGTTTATTAAAACCTCCGAACGCATGTTGTTGTGCGACCTAGGTCTTTAATGGCATCAACGTATGTGTTGTTCTGACACATATTGTTATTTCTATATAACACAACACCTTATATTAAAATCGGATAGTTCATAGAGCTTTCATGATTCATTCGGATTCTATACTGATTTTCAGCAACTTTACATGGACCATAAATTGTTCGTATCCTCTCGAATTCTACAATCTGAGGAAGTCAGTGTCCAGCTTTCACTTCCAAAGGTAAGCGCAGCTCAGATTAATGCTTTGTAAAGTGTTAGTTTGCACGACTGCGAAAGATGTTTTGATCGCAAAAGTATTAAGTATGCGTAAAAAGCTCTGTATGCGGCAGAGACACGGGCTTTGATATCTGCCTGCATGTCATTTGACCGTGTTATTACAGACCCGAGGTATTTAAAGTTTTCTACAAGTTTTACTTCATAGTCGCCAGTATTCAGATTGCCGGGAGGTATGTTCGTCGATGTTGTTAAAAGTTTAATCTTGCCGGTGTTGAAGTCGTTTAGCATTTCTTTCAAGCTAAGAGAGACTATCCTTAGCATCGCTTGGTCTACGTCCGAGAAGTGCAATATCATCTGCATAGCCAAGAATTTGAATAGATTTGCTAAATATGCAGTTTTGTGCCTTGATTCGGCTTTTTCTTATCGCGTGCTCCAGCGCCAAATTAAATAGTACGGGCGCGAGTGCATCACCTTGTCGAACACCTGATGTTATATCAAAAGAGTCAGAAGCTGACCCTTCGATTACAGTTCGATCCCGATGTTGTGAGTTTGCACAGAGAAACAAGTTTCGCTGGAATACCAAGGCATATGAGTGCGGACCAGAGGTTGTCGCGGATGATGCTATCAGCTGCTTGCTTGAAATCAACGTAGAGCTGGTGAATGCTGATGTTGTACTCCCAACATTTTTCCAGAATCATCCTTAAGGGAAAACATTGATCTGTGGTTGAACGGTTGGGGCAAAAACCACACTGATAGTCGCCGATGATAGATTCGGTGAAGGGGAAGAGCCGAGCAAGTACGACATTAGCTAGTATTTTATATGCAGTGCTCAACAGTGCGATGCCACGTTAATTCGCAGACTTTAGGCTGTCACCTTTTTTATGTAGCGGAACAATGAGAGCTGTTTTCCATCCAGCAGGTAGATCTCCTTGGTCCCAGATTGCGAGAATCAGATCATATATACGTGAGACCAGAGCTGCTCCATCCTCCATTTTTAAATAGTTCTGCAGGTGATTTACCATTTACCTGGTGATTGACCATTTTTTAATTTTTTGATGGCAGCTTCCACTTCTTCTATTGTCGGGTAAGGGGCAAAAATCTCCTCACTTGACGGAGCAATTGCTCTAATAGGATGAACTTCATTCGTCCTATTCAGTAGGTCTTGAAAGTGGGATCGCCACACTGCCAGCACATCATGTTCACTTTTTGTAAGCTCGTTGTTTCCATTTTTGATGGCTGTAGATCTTGGGTGGAAATCTTTTGTCAGATTTCACGAGCTGGTAAAGCATTCTTTCGAATTTTCATTGACCGCATGTTGGTTGATGTTTTCGATGCAGCTCTTCATGTGCTCGCGTTTCTTTTTCCGTAGGGGTTTTGCTGAAGCTTTTCTGGTGCATATATGATCAGTTTGGGTGCTTCGGGTGTTCCTTGTTAACCATTTTTCTCGCAGTTTTTGTTTTGCTCAACGCTTTCGCGGCACTCGTCATCAAACCATTCGTTACGTGATTTCGGTGGCCGTTTTCCGTTTGTAGTTTGTGCTGCGGATATGATGGTTGATTGAAGCGTTTGCCATTCTTCTTTTATGTTTAATGGCATCTCAAGCGGGATGTCATGCTCTTTTATGCTTTGCGTTACAATTTCCTGATATCTATTCAGTGTTTCCAGGTGTTTAAATGCTTCGACATTCCAGCGCACGGTCTTTTTTGCTTGTCTATTAAATGTAGATAGTAACTTGCACTTGTACTTCTACAAGCATATGATCGGTGTCCATGTCAGCACCTCTATATGATCGAACGACAGTTACACTTGTAGAGTGTCTCTTAGAAATCATGACGTGATCGATTTGATTTATAGTTCTTCCGTTAATTGATTTCCACGTTGGCTTGTGAATTCTCTCATGAGGGAAGAAAGTGCTAGATATTACTAGATCATACATCATACTCAGCTCAACTGCGCGAAAGCCATTATTGTTACTAGTATGATACAGGCTGTTAGGGCCGATATGTGTTTTAAGTTCTGAACTTCTACCAATTTGAGCATTGAAGTAACCTACCACGATTTTTATGTCGTGCCGTGGGATGTTATTGATGACTTCTTCGAGTTCTAGAAAGAACAGGTCTTTAACGTCATCTGCTTTGTCTTCAGTAGGTGCACATTGATGATCGTTAGTGTTACATATAATTTTTGCGTGCGGATTCTCATGTGCATATTAATTGGGCAAAAGTCGATAACATGTTGATTCGCGTGACGATGTATGAGAAAGCCAACTCCAAATTCTCCTCCGTTTTCATGACCGCAATAGTAGAGAGTGTATCCCCTGGCTGTTTCGTAGATTCCACTCCCTGGCCACCTTAGTTCTTGTAATGCCACTATATCTAGTGTGTAGCTATCGGTTTTGTTTGTAAGTTTTAGTAGATCTCCTGGTCTTCTAAGGCCTAGCACGTTCCAGGTTCCCATTTTTAAATCGTAGTCCGGGTATAGTTTCCGAGGTCGTTCTTTTAATGAGTCGGAGATAATCCGAGGTCGTGTACAGTGTACATTCATGATAAATAATTTTTTACGGAAATGAGGTGTTAGTCCTTCGCCCAACCCAAATTTTCGTGAATGGGTTCGTTTTGCATCTTTAGGTCACAACCTTTAGGAAACAACCTTTTTACACTTTTATATAGCGAGCCGCTTGATCAAAAACAGACGCCCGCTCCAAACCACCCCTAACATGCAGAACAGACGCTTGTTACGCGTTTATATAGCGAATCGCTTAATCCAAAACAGACGCCCACTCCAAGCCGCCCCTAACATGGAGAACAGACGCTTGAGTTGCATTGGTTTTATGGCGCCAATGACTCGCCATGGTGCAGAATTATTGAGTATAAGCAATATTTACTCTGCCCCTTTCAACTACACCAACCTGATTCTGTTAGTGCTACTCAGGTAGCATGGCGTGGGCGTAGAATTTCGGATTTTCGCTACCCAAAATTTCTGCAATTTCCACATTGACTACAGAAAAATGAATGCAGCAACAAAAAATTAATTACCCATTACCTCGAATTGATGATACCCTGGAAACATTTGCAGGTCCAAATGTTGTCAACAGTAGATCTGCAAAGTGGTTAGTCGCAGGTAGAAGTGCAGGGAGGGGAGCGATAATTGACAGCGTGTAGTATGGGTAGATGGGTTATGGGAATTTAATGTTTTGCAATTCGATTCGTACTGAGTCCCAGCAGCATTTGAAAGTTTAATGGAACGTGTCTTGGGTAATTTGACAACATAATTGTAAGGGTCATGGACTTAAATTAAGTCCAAAGGAATGTAAGGACAGGACTCATATTAAGTCCAAAGAACTGTACACTGTTTGGAGAGAAAGTATTATACTTGGGGCGTAGAGTGACAACAAATGGTGAACACATAGATCCGAAAAAGATCACAGCAGTACAAGAATGGCCAAGACCCAAGAATTTACATGAACAGTGGTCCAGGGTTGCACTTATCTAGGATTGTTCATTTCCTACCAATGTTATGTATCAGCATATGCAAATATTGCAAAGAGCTCCATAAGCTAACAAGGACGGATAAAGCATTTGAATGAACGAAAAAGTAAGAAGATGCGTTAGTGGAACTTCAAAAAAGATTGAGCTCTGCACCAGTTCTGGCTTACCAAATTTGGAATTCAAATTTGACACTAAGCTAGCAATGATGGTATAGTGCGAGTGTTATCTCAAGAAATGGAAAGACTAAGGGGTAGAAAATGTAGAATAAACTTCTTCGTTTGAATTGGCGTTGTAGCACTGGACAGTGCAGTTCACCAAATGATCACACCGTACAGAGATGTAAAGTCATTGGGAAAGGTGCAGTGCGAGACCCTTTTTTCCCCATGACTTCTATACATGAGTATATATTGCTACCGTAACTTTTTTGCTCTTTCTCTGATATTTGGTTTCCAACTGAGTTTCTATACCTATAAGTATTTTGCTTGATCTGCAAGTACAATGCCGCTCCCCGTCAGAGCGATGGAGCCAATATGAGGGAGCCTTTTCTTCCTTGTAAAGTCAATCACTTCGTTTCTTGAGAGGTAATATCCTTACCCACAATTTTAGAGCATGTCAAAGTTATTGGCTCCTCTAAAGTAGCACAATTAATTTGGCTCTAAACGGAGCTGGATCATTCAATGCCCCCTCCCCCATGTTATTTGTTAAACAAACCTAAATAATAGGCGGCGAGGTTAACTGCTAGCCAATGATATAAATCTCGAAGAACAGAGATTTTATTCATTTTAAACCTTTATAGTTTATAAATCATGAAAATTCTAAAATTTTCATAAGAAGAACCACTTAATATAAGAAACTCTCAAACCCACCTACTTTTCTCTTGCCCTGACCTAAAATGACTCGAATTTTTAAGTTAACGCACCGTTCTCAAGACGGTCATTCTAACGTTACCAACTCAAGGAAACTTTTTGAGTTAATCTTGGAGTTGCAAATCCTCTTGTGTCATTTAGAAATCATCTAAAGATGAAAATTAAAATATGGTTCGTCATCGCCGCTGTGGCTAAGTGTATAAGACACACAGGCTTTGAACAGGTGTCTCTGATGAGTGTGAGATCGAATTTCGGCACGACGCACGCATTTTTCTACAGAAGTTTTTCCAAGGGAAAAATGAAAAATGATTTCGAATTGCGAAATTCAAGTGATTTCCAATATGTACTTAAGCTTAATTGTCACAAAAAACATCTCCAAATTAAAACTTTGGAGTTTTTATACATTAACAATCCAGTGATCAAACTGAAATGATTTTCAGCTAATTGTAGAAGGCTTACAAATTTATTAAAAAACCATCAAATTTATTCTCCATTCAAAATACCAAAACACTAAACGATTTATAAACAAAAATAATTTCAATCATTCTCAAAACAGAATTACAATCATTAAAACAACAAAAAATTATTCTTTACCCACCTTCCATCAATTATTAATTAACCATAATATCTGAAAAGAAATAAAATCCTTTTTTTTTTCTTATTCTAAAACACCAAAAAACAATACCCAAATGCAAATATTTTATTTTACCTGCCATTTAATTAAACCAAATTTTAATAACACCTATTTACAAATCTTCAAAACGAACTTAGTTCAATTTCAATAAAAAAACAACAACAAAAATCGAAATAGTTGCCGGGCAATGTTTAATATTTTCGATCGATGAAAAAAATCAACAGCCATTAGTTAGCAATATTGCCGAGCTATACAAATATATTGCCGGGCAATACGAAAAAATTGCCGGGAATGTTTTTGAATTTGGGCAATATTGCCCGGCCACACATTGCCGTGAAAAGTTGCTCGTTTACAGGCTCCTTAAGAATTTTAGAATGGGAAAGACTGGTTTTGATTTTCACACAAAGAAGGAATAAAGACGCTTTGCAACCAATTTAACTTTTGTATTATCATTTTAAAGAGAAAAACGCTGATATATGTATATATATATATCTGTAGGTGGGAGGTAAACTACACCAAGTCCAATTTTTTCAAAATACGTTTTTTTATACTGTTAGAATCAGGATTTCGTTCTCTACCGAGAGGTTAATAGCACCGAGTCCTAACTAGTGTAGTTTTCGAGATAGAACAATTTTAAATAGTCCAAGTCCATAGTAAATAGTCCATTTTCAAACAGTTTTTTTGGCTTTCCTGTAAAATTTCAAAAATGTGACTTGGTGTAGTTCACCTCCCACCTACAGATATATATATATATATATATATATATATATATATATATATATATATATATATATATATATATATATATATATATATATATATATATATATATATATATATATATATATATATATATATATATATATATATATATATATATATATATATATGAGCAATTTCACGAAGATTCAACATCGTTTTGACTTGACCCCTTTTAATTTTGATTATTTTTTGTTTATAGATAGTCTTTCATAAATAAAAAATACAAGTTCTCCTAGGATTTTTTTTTTCGACCAGAGGTCTTCACAGGGTGCCCCTCAATTTTTTGTTGTTCTGTGATGTGAGTGCATTTTGACGAGCGATTGTAGAAAAACTACTCAATCGATTTTCACAAACGATATGTCGTTGAATAGGTATTAGAACAAAGTTTTTAAAAATGTACACTGTAAATTTTTTGAAATAATTTTTAACGGTGTAACATATGAAAAAAACGGTGTAATTGAAAAAAAGATGGCATAGCCTTTTTTTTTTTTTAACTTAATTGAAGCTTATTTTATATCTTACCACTTGTGAAAGTTTCAGGCACGCGTTAGTTTTTGTTTGTAAGATAAAATTCGTTGTGCATATGACTGTCGGGAATCAGTTTTTTTGTGGTCTGAAGGAAAATTATAAAAATGGCGTTATAAACTAAAATATTTTTTTAATATGTTAAATATCAAATATTTTATTATTAAATGAACTTTTTAAAATATCATAAAAATTATATATGTAGTAGAGTAGAGTTTTACTTTTTTCAACCAAATGACGCGTAGCATTACTGTTGTTTGTTATTATAATTATATTGTTATTATAATTATATTATTATATTTAAAAATATAATAATTTATATTATTATATTTAAAAAAAATTCTACTTGAAGCCGTATTTTTCATTTATCAAAGGCTATCTATAAACTAAAAATAAACCAAATTAAAAAGGGTCGAGTCAAAATGTCGCAAAATTTTGCTGAACTTGACTGAGATTGCTTTTTAAAAGTTCATTTAATAATAAAATATTTGATATTTAACATAAAAAAAAAATCTGAATCTAAAAATCGCCATTTTTATAATTTTCCTTCAGAACAAAAAAAACTGATTCCGACAGTCATTTGCACAACGAATTTTATCTTTAAAACAAAAAATAATGCATCTCCTAAACTTTCACAAGTGGTTAGATATAAAATTCAATTTAGTTAAAAAAAAAAGGCTATGCCATCTTTTTTTCAATTACACCGTTTTTTTCTTATGTTACACCGTTAAAAATTATTTCAAAAAATTAACAGTGTACATTTTTAAAAACTTTGTTCTAATACCTATTCAACGACATATCATTTATGAAAATCGATTGAGTAGTTTTTTTACAATCGGTCGTCGAAATGCGCTCACATCACAAAATAACAAAAAATTGAGGGGCACCCTGTGAAGACCCCTGGTCGAAAAAAAAAATTCTAAAGAACTTATATTTTTTATTTATGGAAGACTATCCATAAACAAAAAATAATCAAAATTAAAAGGGGTCAAGTCAAAATTTCCCAAAAATTTGCTGAACTTGCGTGAAATTGCTCATATATATATATATATATATATATATATATATATACATATATATATATATATATATATATATATATATATATATATATATATATATATATATATATATATATATATATATATATATATATATATATATATATATATATATATATATATATATATATATATATATATATATATATATATATATATATATATATATATATATATATATATATATATATATATATATATATATATATTAGGGTGCTTTTTTTTGGGGCGACAATTCTTTTTTTCTGGTGCCCCACCGAAATTTTGTTGGAAATACCCAAGAAAACGTCCTCCTAAAATATGAGCCCTCAAAATTAATGTTTAGCACTCGGCCTTTGCGTTTGAATATTTTCCATACAAAATACATGTAAACTTTTGTGTTTTTTAAAAAAAAATTACAGCTCAGCGGCATTTTATACTATTTCAAAATGGAAAAAAGCAACTAACTCAGGATTTAATTATCTACAAAAATGCTTATGGAGATGTAACTGTAACTTACACCGGTGACACAGTACAGATCAGAAAAGTAAATTTTATATGAATTTCTTGTTCTTTTGTTTTTATTTCATAAATGGCTAAAGTTACAGGAAAAATGTCAATAACAAAGTTGTAGTTAATTAAGTTTCCTACAAAAAATTCATAATAACCGAATCTCTATGATTGATATTTCTCGAGATAATAAACATTTATTATTTTAGAACTTGCGGTCTTCATAAATTGATGACGAAAATCTCTTAAAACATCCATTTTAATAAAAGCTTATTATCTCGAGAAATATCAATCATAGAGGCTCGCTTATTATGAGTTTTTTGTATGAAACTTAATTAACTACAACTTTGTTATTGACATTTTTCCTGTAGCTTTAGCCATTTATGAAGTAAAAACAAAAGAACAAGAAATTTATATAAAACAGATTTTAGTGATCTGTACTGTGTCACCGGTGTAAGTTACAGTTACATCTCCATAAGCATTTTTGTAAATAATTTAATCCTGAGTTAGTTACTTTTTTCCATTTTGAAATAGTATAAAATGCCGCTGAGCTGAAATTTTTTTTTTAAAAAACACTAAAGTTTACATGTATTTTGTATGGAAAATATTCAAACGCAAAGGCCGAGTGCTAAACATTAATTTTGAGGGCTCATATTTTAGGAGGGCGTTTTCTTGGGTATTTCCAACAAAATTTCGGTGGGGCACCAGAAAAAAAGAATTGTCGCCCCAAAAAAAAGCACCCTAATATATATATATATATATATATATATATATATATATATATATATATATATATATATATATATATATATATATATATATATATATATATATATATATATATATATATATATATATATATATATATATATATATATATATATATATATATATATATATATATATATATATATATATATATATATATATATATATATATATATATATATATATATATATATATATATATATATATATATATATATATATATATATATATATATATATATATATATATATATGGGTGATTCTCCAAAAAGGGTACATTTTATGTCCAAGCAATTTTTCTTATGTAAATAATTGTACAAATTCTGTGTATGCTAGTGGAAATTGCAACGTGTTTCTAAGAGAATTAAGCAACAGTATAAAAGAAGCAATTTAGTTTTATTTTGATTGAAAAATATGATCTCGAAACGTGATAAATCACGTCCGTGGACTGTCCCAAGACTGAAGTTTTAAAATAATAAGATTCAAAATCAAAATAATAATTACATTGAAAATAAAAAATATACTGTATGAAATAAATAAATATGTCTACTTATTGTACCTCAAACCTTTATCATGAACAGATTAACAAAATCAGTTTTACAGCAGAAACTAGAATGTCCCAAGAATTTCAGTCACTTCCGTGGACAAAATGTTTATTTCTTCTATTTCGTCATAGATGGCATTACAAGAACCAAATCTATGATTTATAAATTGTCAGTCAGCCATATTAGCTTTCGAGAACTTTTGTTAGCAGGTTGAGTGTTCTAATAGTGTTCAATTTTCCATAGAACATCAAAATTTTAAATAGGACAAGATCATAGAGTCACATTCGTGGACATCATAATTCTGTAAGTAATTACTAAATTTAAATTTTTATTGTAGTTATAGTAAAAGTGAATTATATATATAATACATTTCAAAGAACAACTTCCTAAAACCAAAATGTAATCATTCACAGAATGTTTTTAATGAATTTATCACATCCGTGGACATCACGTCCGTGGACATTCAATGTCTCCGTCGGGACAGCTAAGTAACAGACGTGACACAAACAATAATAGTGTGATCTTTAATATATATGAGCAATTTCACGAAGATTCAACAACGTTTTGAGTTGACCCCTTTTAATTTTGATTATTTTTTGTTTATAGATAGTCTTTGATAAATAAAAAATACAAGTTCTCTTAGAATTTTTTTTTTCGACCAGGGGTCTTCACAGGGTGCCCCTCAATTTTTTGTTATTTTGTGATGTGACTGCATTTTGACGAGCGATTGTAGAAAAACTACTCAATCGATTTTCATAAATGATATGTCGTTGAATAGGTATTAGAACAATGTTTTTAAAAATGTACACTGTTAATTTTTTGAAATAATTTTTAACGGTGTAACATAAGAAAAAAACGGTGTAATTGAAAAAAAGATGGCATAGCCTCTTTTTTTTTTTTTTTTTTTTAAACTAAATTGAAGCTTATTTTATATCTAACCACTTGTGAAAGTTGAGGACACGCGTTATTTTTTGTTTTAAAGATAAAATTCGTTGTGCATATGACTGTCGGGAATCAGTTTTTTTTGTTCTGAAGGAAAATTATAAAAATGGCGTTATAAACTAAGAGATATTTTTTTTATGTTAAATATCAAATATTTTATTATTAGATGAACTTTTTAAAATTATATAAAAATTATATATGTAGTACAATAAATAAAATAAATACAATTGTTAAAAATGATTTACTTATTTTACAAACAGAAGTTTCTTTTGAATAGGAAAGCACTTCTGCAATTATTTTCTTTGTATTAGATGGCATAGAAAATGAAATGTTTATTTATCACTTTTAGTAATCACTTGTCACTCTTATAAAAAATAATTTGACAGTCTTGACTGCAAACAAAAAAGCCGTATAAACAACTAAATCTATTTAGGAACTTTTGACTGGAGAAGTATTATGTTCGTATTATGTTATTATGGAATCATAAAGTAAAAGATTGTTTTTCAACATTAAATTACAAATATTTTATTATTGAATAAACTTTTTAAAATATCATACAAATTATATATGTGAAAATAAATATAGTTATTAAAAATTATTTACTTATTTTACATTCAAAAGTTTCTTTTGAGTTGGAAAACATTTTTGCATTTATTGTCTTAGTATCTACTGGTACAAAAGAATGAAATTTTTGAGTTCCACTTATAGTAATCACATTTTTATATCGATTTTGTAATTTTTCTTTTGTTAATTGATATTCATTTTTATCGGCGTATCCAAAGTTCATGGTAGATTCTCATTTTAAAGCCCATTCGAAAAGTTTTTTTGGTGTATCAATAATATTATCTTCGCTCGCCATACTATAACGGTGTGCAGCACGCTTCAGTGTACCACCAATTCCATCACAAGGTCCCTTTCCATGGCTGGTAGCATGAAAATGCCATTCAGCGTCAACCTTAAAGTCTTCTTTATGGTGGCGTAAGTTAATTAGTTAATTTAAGGTTGACGCTGAATGGCATTTTCATGCTACCAGCCATGGAAAGGGACCATGTGATGGAATTGGTGGTACACTGAAGCGTGCTGCACACCGTTATAGTATGGCAAGCGAAGATAATATTTTTGATACACCAAAAATACTTTTCGAATGGGCTTTAAAATGGGAATCTACCATGAACTTTGGATACGCCGATAAAAATGAATATCAATTAACAAAAGAAAAATTACAAAATCGATATAAAAATGCGATTACTATAAGTGGAACTCAAAAATTTCATTCTTTTGTACCAGTAGATACTAAGACAATAAATGCAAAAATGTTTTCCAACTCAAAAGAAACTTTTGAATGTAAAATAAGTAAATAATTTTTAATAACTATATTTATTTTCACATATATAATTTGTATGATATTTTAAAAAGTTTATTCAATAATAAAATACAGTAAAACTCGCTTTTAGGGTACACCCTATATAAAGTACACTTGGTCTATAGAGTACAGCAAATTTTTTTCTTACATCTATAAAAATTTTACGAACAAATTATCCTTCTTATAAGGTACCTCGGCTTATAAGGTTATAACGTACGCGCGTTTAGTCCCGTGAACTATTTTTCTGTGTAATTTGCCCAGTTTATAAAGTACGAATAAAAAATTAGAATACAAAATAAACATAAAAATTTAAAAGTCGTAAGTATTCGCCGCTTTACGATATTTAATATTTTTCTAGGAAATGTCTCAGCTTCCGTTCATTAACTTGTTGTGATTCATGGGTTAATTCGCAAGTTAGTGTTGAGAAAATATTTACTAATTTATCAGTTCGATTTCTTTAATGCTTTTATGTTTTAAAAAAAAAGCTCAAATCAAATTAAAATGCTAGTGATCACTTTGGCCAATAAATTAAAATATTTGGTGGAAGTCGATCAAAAGAAGTCTTTCTCAAGTTAGGGTAATCCTCTTAAAAATATTGCTCTAAACTATAAAGTTCAAATTTAGGATTTTGTAAACTCTAGTGTATCGAACCTTAAAGATAGAGCAACAACACTCTTAGGGCTTGAAGCCACATACAACAGAAACAGAATTTCATATACAAATTTTACAGAAACAGAATTTTTTTCTGTTAAATTTGTATGAAATTCTGTTTCTGTTGTATGTGAATGCCCGGCTTTAGATGTCTTTCATTTTATTTCGAAGTCGTGATAAAAAGGTAAAGCAACTACAATAAGCTATTGTTTCAAAAAACCTGGGATAACTATGGTCGTATACTTCGACAGTAACTGATAACAGGGCATTTATTAGATGCCTCAAACTAAATAGAATCTGAGTACGAGGATTTATAAAAATTCGAACAAATTTTTATTTTTAGTCTACGGGAGTGACGATAATGCCTACTCCAGTCCCTGCTATTGACATATATATATGAGCTAACGTGTGATATCACATACCGCTGACAATAGCAGTGAGATACTACTAGCCAAGGTGTTATCTTAAGGGTGCTACCAGATGAACTGTATTGTTATGGAATATATCTCGATGGTGGCAATCTATTTTGTTTTTGAAATAAAAAGTGGTATGTTATAAGAGTTACAATATGTGTCACAAAAGCACATAGATACCTGGTAAGATCTAATTATCACAACAATATGCGTTCTGAGGTGTCGATGAACGTTTTTTTTTCAAACCTTAGTGGATCGAAGGCACTCGTGAGGACCGAAGACACTCGTGACTATTGATTCGGGCAAAGCATTCCATTTGTACGATGTATGGACAAAGAAATCTATCTTCATTTTAACACTATGATAGTGAATGACCAGTAAAACACCATTGACCATTGACAAGTAAAACAGGGTAAAAAATATGGTTGACGCATGATGGATCCGATTCCATCCGAGCACTGCTGGTGACGATATTTATAAAAAAAACAACGAGATCAGAGAATTAAGATTTGAAGTTAAGTTTCAATCACAACTCGTGTAGTACGTTTTTGAACAGAGTTCAAAAGAGTCAGGATAGAAACAGATACAGCACCCCAAACTTGACAACAATACTCCATACAAGGACGAATGTAGGACTTACAAATGAGGAGTTATTAAAATGGAGTGAAATATTTTTTACATCTATTGAGGACTGAGTTTTCTTGGCGTGCTCTTTGCCATCGCCATTATACGATCATTCTAGAGTAAGTCGATAGAAATTTTGATGACCAATAAAATTTTTCACATTCGTCTATTTGGTTGTCATACACACTAATCGAAATATCTTTGGCAAACTCGGTCGTTGATCTGGCAACAATCAATAGCCATGTTTTGGTGAGTTAAAATTGAACATATTTCAGTCACCAAAATTGGCAACTTTTGCCAGGCTACCCTTTAAATTTATGGTATCTCTCCGGACGGGCTTTATTCGTTCATGCATTTTCCCTTTTAAAGATAGGAAAACGAGCGATTTGTGCAGTGTACTATCATCTGCAAAATTATTTATTGGGTTACTGGTGATTTTCAGTTGATGTAAAAGTAAAGTGGTGACAAAACTAAGCCTTGGGTACATCAGTGTTAATTAATTTAGACGCGGAAGAAGCTATCGATGGATACCGAAATGTATCGGTCGGTGAGAAAGTTTTGAATAAACTACACAACTGCGGGGTTAAATCCGTACGCTACGCGCTTGCTGATCAGGTTCGCAGTCCGGATTTGATCAAATGCAATTTGACGACCAAATTGTAATTAAAGTGGAAAATATTATTCCACTTTGCCTTAAACAACAGAAAATTACTGATTATTTTTCAGTAAAAAAATTGTCCATCGCAGCTTAATCTGAGTAGACATATTCAGACATTCTCATTCGAAAATATTTACATATACATATGTTTATGTAGCGTCGGTTTGATTAGCTTTAACCAAATACACTTTAACATAATTATTTTATTAATGAATTGTTTTTAAACTATTCCTATTTTTTGTGATCGCTTTTATATCAATTAACATGTAGTAAATAATTTAATATAAAATACAATGATATAATGAGAATAACAGGCAAATTTGCTTATGCTTTTTTAATTTTTTTGGATATAACGTACCATGGTGTATAACGTACGCTTACGTCGGTCCCTTGACCGTACTTTATAAACGAGTTTTACTGTATATATATATATAATCATTTTTTTTTTGTTGTTTTTCCGTCTCCGCTTATCATTCATAGTCGTTTGGCACCAAATTTTTTCTGAAATTCCGAGATGAAGCCCATTGCAATAGGTAGATTTTTATATGAAATCTACCTAAAATGTATGTCTGTCTGTCGGCCGTCCGTCATTACCTACGCTGCAGGGAAACCGCTGGAGGGATTTCAAAAATTTTTTTTCTTTAAATAGGTATACTCAAGGGACAGGTCCGAAAGGACGCTGTGTCAGATAACTGTACCGGAAGTGTGTCAAAC
>CAVNZG010000465.1:0-35172 GCA_963693315.1 Diogma glabrata | reverse complement strand
AGAGGGTGACTCAAAAATACGAGAACATAGTTTATGTTATCGGTTTGGAATTAAAAACATTGGGTAGGTTATTTTCCCCTCCACTAGCACTTACTTTATAAACAAAATAAAAACTTTTAAATTTTAGCTTCATTCTGATTAGCGTACACAACTTATTCTATCAACCCAGATAAATATCATTATGCAAAAGAGGTACATAACATTAATATATGAAGTATTTGTTTTTCGATGTCCAAAAATAACTTTCATAAACTGACACTAATGTCGAAAACAAATGTACTCTTACAGCATTAACTTATTCTTAATATAAACAATCTATACGTTTTGGTCAACATTAAAAAATGGTTTAATCTGTAGGCGTACACCTTAGATTAGATTATTCATTAATTCTTTTGTAAATATTACGATAAATATTGATTACAAGAATATAATTATTATGATTTATCTGTTTAAAGAATTAATACAGTTAAAAAATATTACATTACATATCGAGGTGGGAAGTCTTTCTCTTTCATTTCCGCCGAAGGCTGTAATAGATGTTCAAGGTGTTATAGATATTCTAAAAATCTTCGTACGCTTGATTTACGAAATGAAATTTCCTCTTTTGCTGTTTGATTTTAAAATAATTCATAAACTCCTAAAGGAAACATAATTTAGAATCCTAATCCTAGTTGGCGTGGTATCTTCGGATATTCAGAGACGTTAATTTATAATTATCATTACTAAGCATGCCTTACTTTCAATTAAAAATAAGTTAATTTAAAGAATTTAAAAACAAATGTTAAATTTATATGCGAATTTTAACTCCAAATAGTTTTGATCTAGTTAGCTTAAATTGAAATTTTATTTCTAATAAATACATAATATTTATTTCTAAACAATACAATACATTCTTTCTAATTTATTTCTAAACAATACATATAAATGATCATAACTATATTTCAAATCATAGATGAAATAGAAAATTAAATTTTAAGGTATAGGCCAGTACAAATAGTATTTAAACAACAGAAAACTTCGTTACATTGTAGAACAAGATACTGTAAAAGAGGGAAAAATTAATCGAACCGACAGCTGCTATCCGGGGTGGAGTGGGATGTGTTTTTAGGGGTTGAAAGTAGTTTTTCGTGATTTTTGGCTAAACCGTGCATCCTATCAAAAAAAATTGAAATAAAAGTTGTAGAAAATCAAAAGATCTACACTGTACATACCATTTTTACCCAAATCTCAAAATTTTTCGAAAAAAATGCGAAAAACCGATTTTTGGGTTTTAATTTTTTTCTTTGACAAAAAAACTTTATGAAGCTCAAACGTTGGCAAAAGATACCTCCATTTATTTAAAAAAGGCAGTGATTGTTTCGGACGGAAATATTAAGAGGTTGTTGTTATATTTAATTTATAAAAAAACAAATTTTTAACTGCGATTCCTCTTAAAACTACGCCTCCTACAGAGTTCTGTTTTGGCTCACTGACTTCTTGTTACGTCTACTTTCGATAAGTGGTAAAAGATATACTGCAATGGAAAAAATGGCGGGAAAATTGAAAAAAACGAACAAATCGCTTTTTTCGTGGTAATTAGCATATTTATCGTTGAATAATTGTTATTAATTAATAAAATCATTTCAATTTTTTTATGATTACCTAAACGACAATCATTCGAAAATACATTTATGAATAATTATATGCTTTCGTTACTTTTAGTTTATTTAAGTAACAAAATAGTATTACGTCCGTGCATTATGATGCAAGGACGTAAAGCTAAGGTTTTTGGCTTACGTCCGTGCATCATATACTATTCTTTATTCGCCGCAAGCAAAGTATTTTTAAAAAACTGTTTAATCTAAATCAATACTAAAAATTTTATAAATTTTAAAATAAAAATATGTTAAAATGCAATATTTAAATATATGCTTTTTACTGTTTATTTTTAATTTTTTATTTTATTAATAATAATATAAACTTCCTTATAGTAACAATTTGAATTTGATTTTTTATTTTATTGAATATCGATTTCGACTTACGTCATCCTCAGTTCTTAAATTATTATTCAGAATAATAATTTAAGAACTGAGGATGACGTAAGTCGAAATCGATATTCAATAAAATAAAAAATCAAATTCAAATTGTTACCATAACAAAAATATGTTGAACAATTAATTTTTGATCAATATTTTTGTTATTTTTTTTTCAAACAAATCGTATAACTATGACAACAAAAAATAAACAATTTTTTTGATTGGATTATAAAATTTTGAATTTAAGGTTGCTTTGATAAAAACTTCTATTACTTCGGTCTGAAAGACCTAAGTATTACATTCATGAGCTAAAAGTGAAATTCTTACCCCCACTTTTTTGGCATTTCTCAACGTTTTAGGACCTACTGATTCTAAAAAAGCAAAAAAAAAAATTCATGTCTGTCTGTCGGCCGGCCGGCCGTCACAACCTACGAAATCTAGAAAACCGCTGGACGAATTTCAAAAATTTTTTTTCTAGAAATAGTTTTACTCAATGGGAAGAGCTGAAAGGACGATGTGTTCGATAACTGTACCGGAAGTGTGTCAAAAAAATCGTCAAGTGTGTCAAAACAAGGAAATTTGCATATTTTTTTCTTAAAAACTTTCATTTTAAGTGATTACGAGTAGGAACATTGAATTTGGTCGGGAATGGTATGTGAGACCAAAATCTAGATTATGGCATTATAAGTTTGTCAAAAAAATGTTGTCAAGTGTGTCAAAAGAAAGATTTTGATTTATTTTTTACCCAATTTTATGGAAAAAAATAAAATTAATTATTTGTATGACAAGAAATTTTATTATTATTATAGAGAATTATGGCGTTATAAGTTTGTCAACAAAATAATGTCAAGTCTGTCAAAAAATGATTTCATTTATTTTTTTAGTCAATTTTTTGGAAAAAAAATTTGCTGTTTTTATGACGTAAATGTAATTGAAAATAAAATTGGACATAGAACTTTTTGAATTGGTTATAGTTTTTGAAATATTTTTGGAATTTTGAAAAAAGTTTGTATTTTTGATTTTATAATAATTTTGTCAATATTTTTAGAATTTTGGAAAAAGTTTTAATTTTTGTTATAATTTTTGTAATATTTTTAGAATATAGAAAAAAATAGCATTCTTTTATATATAATTTTAAATTTTGAAAAACGTTTCAATTTTTGATTTTGTAAGAATTTTTGGAATATTTTTAGAATTTTGAAAAATTTTTGATTTTATTATAATTTTTGGAATTTTGAAAAAAGTTTCAATTTTTGCAATATTTTTAGGATTTTGGAAAAAGTTTGAATTTTTGATTTTGTTATAATTTTTGCAATATTTTTAGAATTTTGAAAAAAAAAATAGAATTTATATGTATTTTTAGAATTTTGAAAAAAGTTTCAATTTGTGATTTTGTAAGAATTCTTGGAATATTTTTAGAATTATGAAAAATTTTAAATATTTGATTTTATTATAATTTTGAAAAAAGTTTCAATTTTTGATTTTGTTATAATTTTTGCAATATTTTTAGAATTTTGGAGAAAGTTTGAATTTTTGAATTTTTTAGAAATTTTGGAATATTATTAGAATTGAGATAAACTTTAAATATTTGATTTTATTCTAATTTTGGGAATATTTTTAGAATTTAAAAGAAAATATGGAGGGGCTGAAATCTCACAGCTCTGAGATATCAAGACTTCGGTCTGGGTTAAGGATTTGTATATAGTTTTCGGCAAAAAACTATTATGAGGACATGGTTTTTAGTTTTGGGCAGCGATGAATATCAAACAAAACTCTTTGTTAAAGTACAAATATTTTCTTATCTCTGTTTAGATATGTATTACAAAACTAACACGAACCATTAACATAATTTAGTGAAAAGATGATACATCCAGCAAACTACTCAAAAACCTCTCCTCCATTTTGCGTTTCGAGAAAATATTAATCACAAATTCATATTTCTTTCCCAACTCCAAAAATATTGTAAAAATTAAATAAATCAAACTTTTTTCAAAATTCTAAAAATATTCCAAAAATTATTACAAAATCAAAAATTGAAACTTTTTTCAAAATTCCAAAATAATAAAATCAAAAATTATAAATTTTTCAAATTTCTAAAAATATTCCAAAAATTCTTACAAAATCAAAAATTCAAACTTTTTCCAAAATTCTAAAAATATTGCAAAAATTATTACAAAATCAAAAATACAAACTTTTTTCAAAATTCCAAAAAAATTTCAAAAACTATAACAAATTCAAAAATTTCCATGTCCAATTTCATTTTCAATTATATTTACGTCATAAAAACAGCTACATTTTTTTTGACACACTTGACAACTTTTGACACACTTGACAACTTTTTTTTGACAAACTTATAATGCCATAATTCTCAATAATAATAATAAAATTTCATTTGAAACAAATAATTAATTTTATTTTTTTTCCGAAAAATTGGGTAAAAAAATAAATAAAAATCTTTCTTGACAACACTTGACAACATTTTTTTGACAAACTTATAATGCCATAATTCTAAATAATAATAATAAAATTTCATTTCAAAGAAAATTTTAATTTAATTTTTTTTCAACAAATTGTGTAAAAAAATAAATAAAAATCTTTCTTTTGACACACTTGACAACATTTTTTTGACAAACTTATAATGCAATAATCTAAGTTTTGGTCTCACATACCAATCCCGACCATCAAAATTTCTCCAAATTCAATCTTCCTACTCGTAATCACTTAAAATGAACGTTTTTTAAGCAAAAAATATGCAAATTTCCTTGTTTTGACACACTTGACTTTGGACGTAACTATGACAACAAAATATATGGTTAAAAGTGACACTTTAAGACCGCAAATCACAGTAATAAAGTAACACTTTAATACGTTGGCGAATAAAAAAGCATTTTTATAACTTCTACGATCGTGATAATTTTTTAAGGTGAAATTTAATTTTCTAACTTTTTTTTAAGGTAAAATATAATACAATTGAATGTTTCTGATTTTTAATTTTTTTTTCTCCAATTAATTTATTTAATTAGAAAGAAACTCTATCCTGCAGATTTACATAATGATGGAAGCAGTACCTTCTTGTCTATTTTGTGGAAGTAGTGATGGAAAGCTGGTAGTTGTCAAACAGCGCGCGATTGAATCTCTGATAACATCTAGCAGAAACATTAAAGACAACAGATTCAAAACATTTCAGAAAATTTCTGAAGCACACGTCCACGACAGTTGCCGAGCGTCATACATCAAACGCAGTTCAATTTCTACGGCTGCAAAAGATAATACCACAAGAACATCTGATGGTAAAAAGGTTAGAAAAAAAGCCCTTCACTTTGATTTTGAGAAGTTTTGTTTTTTTTTTCGGTGAAGCTTGTAACAGGAACAGTGATTTTCGTATCATCAAAAAGAATGAAACAAAACAAAATATTTTGTGTACTTTGAGGGAAGGGAAGTGTCTGATGCGTTTCATAAAACTTTACGTGCTCGAATGGATAGTATAAAAGATGCAGATGAAATTCAGACTTGTTATCGTAATAAGTGCATGACAGGTTTTTATATAGGTTCTATTACTTCGAGCACGGGTCGTCCTACCAGTAAAACTACAACAAATTTCATAAATCTTTGTATTGATTGTATTGAAATAAATCCAGGTGAATGCCAATTTTCCCTCAATGATATAAAAGAAACATTTAAAGGTGAAATTCCAACATTCGGTTGATTCGGAACATTCGGATGAATATAAGGTATAAAGTGTTTAATGCAGAAGAAGAAAGTAAGTGTGACGATGTTCCTGCCACATTGCTTAAATTTTTAAATATTATCATAAAGACACACAAAAAGAGTGAATCAAACAAAAAGAGTGGAGCAGAAGAGTAGCAACGATAGCCCATTGTTTGATTTCATCTGCGAGGCCACGATCTTTTTTATCTCCTATTCCATTAGGCTTATCGGCAATGCTGCATAAGAAGCACGGTTCAAGAGATACGATTGAGTTATTAGCTTGGGTCTAGGATTGTGTTCGTCATATAATGAAACTTTACTGTTTGAGGCTTCGATGACAAACAACCCCGGCAATCACACTTTTAACGAAGATACTTATATTCAATATGTATTCGACAACGAAAATCACGATACATGTACCATAGATGAAAAAAAATACATTTCATGCAATGGGGGGAATCACGATTGCAACCCGCAAGCATCTACGGTTACTACAAAAAAAACAATCCCAAGATTAGATAAAATTCCAACGTCAGTGGAGATCGGTAGTCATGGCTTTATCGAACTAAAAACTTTTGAAAAGAAACAATCAGAGGGTTTGAAAGGCGTCATTATTGAAAACATTTTTTCAAATACAGACCAAAAAGTGGTAATGCCGATGGCAGATTTTATTTGGCTATATTCTAAGTCTACTAATATCAATACTAGTGTTTCTTCTCGAGAAATATTTCTCGAGAATTTCTCGAGAAATTTAACAAAAATCTAATCTCTATTTCTCGAGGAAATTTTTATTTTTCTCGAGAAAAATATATTTCCTTTATTTTAAAAATCAAACGTCGTATTTACTAAACACAATCAAAACTATAAATTTTTGCGCTGTTCGGAACAAAAGAGAACTAAAATTACGGTATGGTAAATTGGACTGCTTTCTAAATAGTTTGACATTTTGTGTTAAATGCAAAATAATCAGAAAAACGAAAATTTTTCAAGAAACAACAGTTATTGAGAAATCTTTTACGTAACTAGTCGTTTTTATAAGTTGTTCTTAAAAATTTAGCCATTTGCATCAAATTCAAATAACCATTAAAATGAACAACCCAAATCAATTCGATGATGTTTGGAAACATTTTCTCAAAAACAATAAGGATGCATCAAACTGCTATATTTGTGGTAAAACGATATTATGTAAAGGATCTACATCTGCAACCACTGGTCTTTATCGACATTTCGATCCCATACATTCTTTGAAAAGAAAACAGTTTATTTCCCCAGAATTACAAAACATACACAAAACATACACATACACTTACATACACAAAAAATACACAAAACATACACTAAAAAACATACACTTCTCCAAAAAATCTTTCAGATATTAAGGAACTAGTCATTAAATTTTTGGAAAGTAAAAGCTTGAGTTACTAAATAAAATTAATTCAACAGCAACAAAAAGTAAAGCAGATCCCTAGAAGAATGGACTAGCGTCAACAACTGGCGTTTTCGTTAATTCATTCTATCTCGAATGGATAGCTCTAATTTCGAACAAATTCTGTCAAAATTTTCAAAATTAGTACATTCAGAATATTCTGAATGAATTAACGAAAACGCCAAACAAAAGATTTATGGATGTCATTATGGAGGACAGATATAGTAATATCACTGAAACGAATAATTTGGGCTTAATCCCTATAAATGGAAGTTGTTGGAAATTATTGGATTTATTATTTACAATTAAAAAAATTGTTTTATTTAATACGCATTGTTAAAAAATCAATGTAAAGATACATTGGTTTTTTAATTTGACGTTATAAACAAAGAATTCTAAGAAAATATATTTCACGAGATTTCTCGAGCAACATATATTTCTCCTTTTCTTTCTCGAGAAATTTAAAAGTCCAGAAATCAGAAACACTAATCAATACCAAACGGTACGGTTGCATGGAGAAAATTTACGTTAACGGTCGCTATGAAACCTCAAAAATTATTCTCCTGCCTTTTGGGAAGAATCCTCCGAGTAACTACAACACTATATACACTGTTCTATTGAAAGCTGTGGATGATAACAGGCAAAACCACAAGCAAGAGACTTGCTTTGTTACTTACGATCAGCCACTTTACTTAAAAGCTCGTGAGATTTTAACTTGCAAAAAAGATAAAGATGTCAATTTGTTGTCAGCAATAGAGGTTAGACTTGGTGGATTTCATACGCACTAATGTTTTTTTTTGGGAGTAATTGGTTTTATTATGTACGGAGCGGCATAAAGGACTCTGTACTATCTACGCAGAAAAATCTGTCGAAAAACTACTTACTTGACATGCTTACTACTGCAGAGCTGTTAGAGGTCATATTTTAATACACCAAGTTTTTTCGAACATTGCATTAGAATCATTGAAATTAAGCGAATCCGAAAAAAAACTATTGGATAACCTTTTATTTGATGTGGAACACAAAAATTTTTTGGATGGCATGGAAAAAAGAATTAGTGGCAATAAGAGACAAATATTTAAACCATTTGGAGGAAATAAAAAAAAGGGGGCCCACAGCCGAACTCATGATTCATTAAATGGAAATGATTCAATTGGTAAAAGATTTTATAAGAGCATGAGCGTTCAGGTAATTTTTCTTTTCACTTAAAATGCGTTGAAAAAATGATTCCTTACTTCTATGCGAGTGGTCATTTTTTAAATGCAAAGTCAGCTCACCTTTATCTGCAGGATATGCAAAAGTTGGAAACGACAATGACTGACAGTGAATATGCACGTTTCGTAACGGAGGGCTTTTTTACAGTATACGGCGGTCTTGCAAATTATGGTCTGGAATATGGTCTAACATAACTATCGAGCAGGTATAGCCAAGGAGGACTAACACACGCTCGTGGGTTTTCGGAAAGTGTTTTGACTAAATTCATTGCTACAATAATCGTAATTGTCAATGTATGCAATGAAATAGAAGATTTTTGCAATGCGTCATTAATTAGATCAGAGCAGCACGTTGAAGTGTGGCGGTCAGATGGTCAATCACGAAGTTAATTTTGTTTCAAGTTGTAAAATTGTAAAATATATACAATTCGATTTCATACATTTCAATTATTATTTAATTTACTTCATATATTGTATTTGACGCATATAAAAAGAATCCACCGAAGTTATGGTTCACGATGTCATATTGTCCAAAAGCAAAATTTGTACCATAGCAATAATATTATAAATGTAACCAATTACAATGTGTGCGTGTTTATTGAGGAGGGACAGATTGATTTACAATAATATTTACATTATATAATTTATTACATAGCAATAAAAAAAACGGTTTTTTGAATTATATAAATTTCGAAGATAGAATTTTTAATAATAATTTACAATAAAAATCTATCAGTACAAGAGACAAGATTATTCTTTTATAAATAGTTATGAAAATAAAATTTATAAAAAAATTATAAAAAATTATTTAAAAAAAAAATAAAATTGTGTAATGAATTGAACTTTATGTAATACAAGTGAAATTTATAGAATTCGTAGAAGTGCATGTACCTGAACTCAATAGATGTACGAGAGTCTCGCATAATGAGGGACGAGAGTGACATAAAAAGTTATCTGATTATTTTAATCAATACAATCCGTTTCCCGAATCATAGAATACGTCAATTTTTTCTGGAGTAATTGGTGGAAATTCTATCAACTGCCACAAAGCCTACGAAATCGGAAAAAATTGGCAGAATCAATAATTGGAAAGGACTTCGGCTGCGTCAAATTCCAACGTAAAAACAAAGTTTTGTCGTTCAAAAGTATTGACTCTTCGATTAAAGTTAGTGACGAAAAAGTGACAATAAACCCTTTACTATTATTTCAAAAAATTTCTCTACAGACAGTAATAAAAACTATATGAAAGATCAGCTCAAATATGAACTTGCTCCGTACCCTCTGTCACTGTTTACCGAAAACGGGTTTAAAAAAAGTGTTAATTCAGATTTGTATATTTACGAGCGTTAATGAGTTATCGGAGTACAATAAAATAGTAGTGAATGTTGTCGATGGGGGTTTCCTATTACATAAAGTGGTGTTGCAAAAAAACGATACAGTCGCAGTAATAAACAAAGTACCTTCAATATGTACGCATTCATTACGCAGCGAATAGTTATATATTTTTTATGGATACCCTAATGTTGATAATATGTATACGGCCACTTCGATTGCTACAAAAACGACAAACTACAAACGTCTTCGACGACAAAAATCAGTGATGGTACCGGATATTAACGATTTTCAAAATAACACTACTATACCCTATTTGCAAGAAAAATTTTAATCAAATGAATGTAATAAAAATAAATTAATACAAATATTATCGCAAGAGCTCCGAACAGCAGGGTTTCTATGTAAACAAGCAGCAGAAGATGCAGATACCCTCATAATAAATACAGCAATTGAAGTCGCCACAAATGATAAAATGGTGATAGTTGTTGGGTAAGACGTTGATCTTCTAATACTCTTAAATCAGTTAAATGAGAAAAATTTAGATATATCCTTTTACAAAACATCGACGGGTAATGTTCGCGATTCTTTATATACATCTAATAGCTTTACGATTCATCAAAACGAAAGTTTTTGGCATTCCTACACTGTTTTACTGGTTGTGATACTTCATCAGGATTTGCAGGAAAAGGAAAAGTAATGTCAATAAAAACAATTTTACAAAATAAAGATTTTCCTCGATTGGCTGATTCTTTTTACCAAAACAATGCTAACAAAGAGATGGTAGCAGAAAATGGCAATAAATTAATAGCATGGATGTATAGTAAAAAGCATGATTTAACTCAGCATGATTTACGGTTGGACATTTATAAATCAAGGAAGGCTTAAATAAACTTTTAAATTGGAAAAATTAGCTCCAACAACGGGGGTAGCAAAACAGCATTGTTTTAGAGCGTATTATCAGCTTCAAACATGGCTTGGAACTGAAATGATCGCAACAGATTGGGGTTGGAAACAAACAGCGGAAGGCATCATTAGGCCGAAAATCACAGATTAATACTAGATCATCTCCTGAAAGCTATTTGCTGCAGCTGTGAAAATGGTTGTTCTTCGAAAAAACTGGAGAATCGTTCAGTTTTGTTGAATCGAACGAAGAAGAAGTACAACGCTCTGCGAAGAGAGCAAGATTACAGAAAAATACATGAAGGTGAATGCATACTTTTTTCAATTTAGTTTTTTAAGCATGTTTAAAATAATATTAAATTTGCCGCATTACATACTTTAGTTGTTACTTTAGTTTAGTGTGTCAGTATACTTTATCTAGCAGTCTTGATAGCTGGTTTGTTTTTAACTTTACGTGAAGTTCCTGGCGTGATCCTTAAGGTCACACACCCTTCCCACTAGTTTTATTTGAGGTTAATTTTTTGCAAAAGTCCGGGTTGCATAAAATTTTCATCTATACAAAAGCTTACAATGCATTTTATGGTCTACACAGAAGTGTTTTCGAGCAAATGATTAACTTAACAATTACCGTTTATTAACAATTAATTAAACCAACTCCAACTAAATGAAGCTATAACAGTGCAAAACAGATAAAGTATTTGAATTTGATGTATGATTTGTGTATGAAGCAGTTTCTCATTTAATGAACAAATATGACAATTTCTAAACTTCAATTAATTATTCACACCGATATAACATAGAACAAATATAAAACAGCTAAATGCTAATTTCTTAATCAAACAATAACAATAAAAAAAATAGAAATTTCTGATTTGTGAATTCTAACTTATTTAAGTTTTACAATTTATTTAACTTAAGTTTTTTATTCTTAATAGAAAGTTTACGACAGTTATTGTACGAAATGTTTGACAAGATGATTATTTTTTTTTATTTATCTTTTTATAGAAATCGTTTGTTTTTAATTAATGCTGATAAAGCTTTAATTAGAGTCGCATCGATTGATGATGAGAACAAACAACGTTATGTGATTACGTTTTTACGGTCTTACGTTTATAGTTTAGATTTTATTTATAGTTTAGATTTTATTTAAAGCTTAGATTTATTTTTGGTTTTATTTTAAATATTTTGTTGGTGAATAGGTCGCGAGGATGCGAGTTGATTACAGGATATCGGTGTTGTCTCAATTATACCAGGCGATAGTCGTAGTGTCCGCAGTGAGTTCACGCTTTTGTGTGAATCGAATTTAAACTACAATTTAAGTACTAGACATTCTCAAATGAACCCATTTTAGTTCTCTTCATCCTTAGTTGCATCTAAATAAGAACTTTTTAATAACAACTCAAACAAAATTTTTTCCGGTAACTCGCTTTTGGAGGGAGGTGTAATGTAGAGGTTATTTTTCTATTGAAAATAGTGATATTTAAATACTCTAAATTCTGAATACGTATTAGAATCTGCAGGTAGGTTTTAAAGAGTATTTTAATAGTAATTTTGACTGGGGTACTTTGACCTCCTTCTGTTTCTATTGCAGTCAATTTTTGCTATAAAAGCACGATAGTTTAACAAAGCGTTTGTTACCATTGCCTCTTTAGATGCGTGAATTCCTATTCTCATGATTTGAACAATGTCTCATTTTAACACCAAAGGATAGAATATTTCATTATCTTATATGTGGTTCTAAGTAACTGAAACTTTTAATGCAAACTTTGCTTTATGATCAACTATGTAAATCAAGTTATGATTGAATTACAAAGCAAATGCTGCATTAAAATTAATTTTAATGCATATCTACAATTTTTAATACAATTCTTGCATCATAATTTATTTTTATAGAACTGCTAGAATGCAACTTACTACAATAATAAATAAATAATCGTATTTTTCGTTAGGTGCACAAATGCTAGCCAGTCTTAATATATTTTATTCTTTGTTTATTTGTTTTGGACATCATTTTATTTGTAATCTTTAAGTTTTTGCTTTGTCAATGTTTAAATTCGTTTTTTTTAGGTAAAAGTATTTTGGATTAAAATTAGAAATAAAATTAGATTAAGTTTTGAAATTTCAAAGTAATATAACATCTGAGTTGATTAAGTTTTAATTAAATTTATTGAATATATTGAATTTATTGAATATATAATTAAATTTATTGAATTTATTGAAAAAATATAAAATTAAATAAATGAAGTATTATGTTTTATCTAGCTTCTATAAATACAGAGCACAACAGTTGTAGCGATTTTTTCCATTAACTTAAGCTTTATAAATGTTATTGATTTATGAAAAATATATGAGTGAATTAATATACATTTTATAGTTGTTTACATTTAAAATGTAAACTAATAATAATAAACATGGAGAAGTAAACTTCTACACAAAGCAGGCGCTGACGGGACGGTGTTTCAAATCGTATTTGCATAGGTTCGGAGTTCGTAATAACAGCGTATGCAACCACTACAAGAAGAAAGAGGACGATGCCTTTCACACCCTTTTCATGTGTGAAATGTGAGGTGAGCGGTGAACAAATCTCCATAATTTATAATACAAGCTCAAATTTCGGTTTCATTTTTATCTCAATCAATGGATAACTAATTGAAGTAATTAATATTTGTTATTAATACAGGTAAGCAATAATTTAAGTAAGTAATAATTTACTTTAAATCATAATGTGATGCAAAAAATATGTTGGGTGCGATATTATTTAATGCAAATAATAAATTATTTTAATGTAACAAGCTTTATATCTTAATGAAAACTGCAATATATTTTAAATATTAACGCAAAGAGTATTAAATTTAACTTTAAAGCAAACTTTGAATTTTTTTATAATGCAGATTGAAGATGTGTAGTAATTTGCATTACATATTCAAGTTTCTTTTAACTGTGTGTTTGTCAATTTGCCTTCCATTTTCCAAGTAGAGAGGAAGGTTGTAACTTTTTGAGGAGAATGTTATCATCATTCTCGAACAAATCATTCATTTTTGTCTATATGTTCGATGTCTCTAACTAACTGGTTTATCACTCGTTAGCATAGTATACTTTGCTCTTACCTAGTTTGAAATAGATTCCGTCCTTCGATTCTGGATCATCAGAATCAGCATTATCTGACAATAATCCCTGCCAGAATAGCCATCATAATCGCTCATCTTTACAACATTCACGTGATGTGGCACATTTTCGCTTACGAATGTCAAAAATTTCATGAGGAATTTTTTTACTATATTGTGCCTGCGTACTTCAGTTTCTGCTTCAGTTGATCATCAACACCTCAGTACGAATCGCTGAGCCTTTGGTGATACAATGGATCTATGTGTATTATGGAATTTAATTCAGAATTATTGAAGAAATTACACAAAACTTTTTTAATGATATTTATTAAATAAAGTCTCAAAAGTCATGACAGTTTAAAAAAAACAGAAATCTAAAATCCAAATTTAAATTATTCAGTTGATGTCTTGTATCAATCTGTGAGCACTAATATCACACGGTACAATTTAAGTTGTCAATTATGCAAATAATAATAAAAATCATATTGCTAAGCGATTTTTCATATTGCTGATATAACACCGGGGTCATTAACAGAGGCGTAGCTAGGGGGGGGGGGCGGGGGGGGGCGGTCCGCCCCGGGTGTCACCCGTTTTGGGGTGACACCCGAACCTTAAAAAACTTAAACAAACCATCACAATGTTTTCAACGATAAATCACTTCGAAATTGTTTTGGGGTGACACCCGAATGTAAAAAACTTAAACAAACCATCACAATGTTTTCAACGATAAATCACTTCGGAACCATTTTGGGGTGACACCCGAACGTAAAAAACTTAAACAAACCATCACAATGTTTTCAACGATAAATCACCTCGAAACCGTTTTGGGGTGACACCCGAACGTAAACAACTTAAACAAACCATCACAATGTTTTTAACGATAAATCACTTCGAAACCGTTTTGGCGTGACACCCGAACGTAAACAACTTAAACAAACCATCACAATGTTTGCAATGATAAATCACTTCGAAACCGTTTTGGGGTGACACCCGAACGTAAAAACTTAAACAAACCATCACAATGTTTTCAACGATAAATCACCTCGAAACCGTTTTGGGGTGACACCCGAACGTAAACAACTTAAACAAACCATCACAATGTTTTCAACGATAAATCACTTCGAAACCGTTTTGGGGTGACACCCAAACGTAAAAAACTTAAACAAACCATCACAATGTTTTCAACGATAAATCACTTCGAAACCATTTCAACCAGGTTATCCAAATAATTTTAATTTATAAATTGTGATAGCTTATAAATGTGTCCTATTGGTTCTACTTTCTACTTTCTACGGTTCTACTTTCCTACTTTTTAAAATTCTTGAGTTATTACTTGAGTTATTATTTGGGGTAGTTTGTTGAACGTCTTTTTATGTTAGTACAAATCCAAAGACATGCTAAAAATTTCAGTTTACTTTTTAAACTAAGAAGGATTAATTAAACATCTAAACTAAAGCAAAATTAGATTACATTTTAGTGTTCCTAGGTCTTGATGGTTTTACAAGATATATTTCGTTTACGTTCTTGGCTATATTAGTAGAAGAGAATAGGTACGTTCGATTTGACTGAAACAACTTAAAAAACAACAACAATTGCATTCAATTTATCAGTTGTATCAGTTGCTTCAGTCAAATCGAACACGGCTTATATTAGTAGAAAAAACGAAATTTCAGGATGCAAAGTTTAGGTTTTTGGGCATATTATTGAGGATGAAGCTGACTTTAGTTTTTTCAATTCATTTTAATTGTAAGTTAGAATTTTATGATGCCAATTTTTGCAAACTTTTCATTTATTTTAATTTTATTGAAAAACGGTTTCGCGATTTTTAAAACAACCCAAAATGCAATAAAAAGTATAACCCTTTGCGTTAAAAAGCAATTGTTATAGAATTGCTTTGCATTAAGCAATTGATAGTACATATATCAAAACTAAAGTTTTACTCAGCGTTCTTTGGATTACATAGCTATCCTATATTAAACATTCTAAAAAATTATCAGTAGTAATCATCCAAGGGCGGTGATAATTCGAAATAATCTTTTAAAAATTTCGAAAGCAAATACATATATTGATAATAGCACGAAGCCGTAGGCCGATTGCTATTATTAATACCACTTGCTGTAGGAATTTTCCAAAAAATTATGAGAATTTATCAACGAACGAGGGGAATTCGTTTAGAAATTTTTTTGCCATTTTTCATTTCTTTATATATTTTTTATGAATTATACGTTGGCCTACTGCCAACCATATCAGTTAACTATTTCAAAAATTATTTGATAATTTTTAATATCCCAGTAGGCCAGAAGTATAATTATTTGTTATTAATATAATTCAAATGTTATTGGTGAAATTGAATGATGTCATTACATTTTAGAGAATTTAATTGGGTTAAATTAAAATAAAACTAAAGCAAAAAATTTTGTATTTTATTTATTTAAAAAAAAAATTAAAATATAAAATGATTTTGGTCTCCAAGTTGTTTTTATTTACTAATATAATAATTTATTTGAACTAAATTTATTTAAAAAATCCTTGTAACATAAATGTAAAGCCTTCAAATTTTGTATAAAAGTGGTGTAGTTATGATTGTTATTAACTAAATGGTTTGACTTTAAATTTAAAAATAGACTTTAAATTTTGATTATTTTTCTTCTTAGATTTTTAGACAATATTCCTTAAATCAGTCTTTAAAACATTTTCCGGTTTTCCAGATGTAAAATTTTTCAAAAGAATCACAATTAAATTTGTAAATTATTGAGCATGATTCTAATTGGATATTTAATTTTGGTTTCAATACTTTATATAAAATTCTAATAGATGGATTTTATATTTATATATTTTTAAATGGTTCCTAATAATATTAAGCATATGATTTGTATATTCCATTTTATTAAATATTGTTTAATATAAGTTGTTGCAAGGAATTTTAAATAAATTAATTCTGGTAGTGTATTTAATCGTTAACACAGTGTACTTATTATGAAATAGACATATGTATCCTACAAATATATTTAGAATTATAGGCTTGCTGATACCTACTATAATTAAAAATATTTTTTTAGATTTCGTCTAGCAAATATCCCAACAAATAAATATGCCACGAGGAGTTCATACTTCTAAAAGAAAAAGCGGGTTCCAGCAGAGAAAGACCAAACAGGCTAAAATAGATGATGTTCAGAGCATATCTGGATCGATTTATAAATATGTTACAAAACCTGATGATAGCCAAAGCTCATCAAAAGAAACTGATTCTCACGTAAATGCAACGAATGTTTCAGAGAATATTGGCTCATCTTCAGAAAGTAACAGCGACAACACAGAATTAATAATGATAACCCATGATGAAGACGAATCAGAAAAAAATACTGGAAATGATAGTGATAATGCTGCTAATGCACCTACTATCGAAGACAGTATTTGTATGAGTGAATCACTTCAGGACTTAAGAGATGTATCACATTGGAATATGCCCGTCTCTGATAATGTTCGCATTGAAATCATAAAAAAAGGAAATGAACATTTTCAAAATAGAGAAGAGCCGTTTGGTACTGTATCTAGACCCGGGTTAGACACAAAAGGTAATGTTCGCCATCTTTCTAAAGAATGGTTTTATAAAGTGATGCCTTATATGGATAAAAAATTCTGCGGTCATGGATGGTTTATTCTCCTATAAATAATAGCCTGTACTGCTTCTGCTGTCGTATATTTGCTGTCACCAATAGTTGTAATATAAATTCAGCATTTACGACTGAATTTCAGAAGTGGTGGAAGCTAAATCCCAAAGTAGTAACCATGAAACTTCAAATGAACATCTGGAGAATTTTGAAAAGTGGAAAACTTTGGAAATGAGGTTGAAATGTCATAAAACGATAGGAGACGCAGCCTTACAATTAGTAGATAATGAAAAACAGAATTGAAAACATCTTTTATCCAGATTATTGGATATAACTTTCTTTTTATCTAAACAAAACCTAGCATTTCGGGGACATGATGAAGGACAAAGTTCTTCAAATAAAGGCAATTTTTTAGAACTAGTCAATCTATTGTCAAAGTATGATGTAGTGTTAAAAGAACACATTTTGAATTTGGAGCATGGCAAATCACCAAAAGTATCATATTTGTCACCAGATAAACAAAATGAGTTCATAAATGTTTTAGCGAACCACGTAAAGTTTAAGCTTGTCAACGAAATTAAATCAGCTAAATATTTTGGAATTATGTTTGATAGCACACCTGACATTTCACATATTGATCAAATGTCTGAAGTGATTCGTTATGTGAAAATTGATGGTAGAAAAGTGGAAGTCAAAGAAGTATTCCTTGGATTTTTTTCTTTACATGGAAAAAAGCCGCTGATTTAAACGATGAAATTCTTAAAACCTTAAAAATGACGGTTTAGAGGTAATGAATTGTCGTTCCCAAGGTTATGATAATGCAGCTGTTATGAGTGGTATACATGGAGGAGTGCAAGCTATTATTAAAGCAAAAAATAACAAAGCAATGTTTGTGGGCTGCATAGACCATTCAATTAATTTATGTGGCCAATACTCATTTACACAAAATGTAGCTTGTGTAACGTTTTTCGGAACAGTGGAGGCCATTTTTACATTTTTTTCTGCTTCGACTAGCCGCTGGGAAGTGCTTGTTAAACACAGCAAAACAACTGTTAAAATACTCTCAACAACGCGTTGGAGTGCTCATTATGCTGCAGTAAAAGTATTGGCCGAAAATTTTGATGAGATTGAGGCTGCAATTGAGAAGCTAAGTGATCAACAAGAAAATGTAGACACTAGAGGCGCTGCACACAACCTTAGCATGCAGTGTGTGATTTTACGTTTCTTTGCTATCTTTTGTTTGGAATGATGTTCTTAGGGAAATAAATTGTGCTCAGATTGGATTGCAAAGCAAAGGCTTAAATATTGATCAATCAATTACAAAAATAGAGTCACTTCGTCTCTATATTGAAGAAAAACGAAATGACATTGTAGAACAGGCAATAGATCTTGCTGCGACGAAATCGGAGAGCTATGACATTCCAATGGAAAGACGAATTCGTCGTAAAAAACGAATGGCTGGTGAGTTGGCTCCAGATGTTGGACTGACACTGAGAGCTGAACTTAAAAAGGACATGTTGGAATGTCTTGACCGATTCAGTGTTGAACTCCGAACAAGACTGAAGTCAGTTCAAGATGTTGCTTCATTGTTCGAGGTTGTTCAGACAAAGACTTTGCTTTTGGCGAACAGTGAAGAGTTGAAATTATCTGTATCAAAATTTACCAGTTTTTATGATGAGGTATCGGAAACGGAACTCCTCACAGAGATACCAAGGTTGAGGAGGCATTTAAAAGTGACCAATGTTACAGTTTCTAACTGGGTGTGCCTAGACTTTTTGAAATTCATCGTGGAATGGGATTTTACAGAATCTCTTCCGAATCTTATGGTCGCACTAAAGTTATTTATGACTATTTGCGTATCAGTGGCTACGTGTGAGAGGAGTTTCAGCAAATTAAAATTAATTAAAAATTACTTGCGGGCAACAATGACCCAAACGAGGCTTAAAAATCTTGGCATATTAACCATAGAACATGAGGCAGCACAAAATATAAATTTTGAAGTTGTGATTTCTGAGTTTGCAGCTGTTAAAGCTAGAAATAAGAGATTTTAAGTGTATGTATATAATATGTATGTGAGAGTATATTAATTCTACTCTTATTTTTCTTTTACTATACTTTCCAGGGTTGCCACTTGTATACATTTGTATTAATTTGGATACATTATTTAAAAAATTTGTTAAATGGATACTGGGTACCAAAAATTCGCAAAACTACTGGAATGGATACAATTTATTTGCAAGAAAACATTGTGTATAAAATGCATTAAATTCATTTGAAAATGTTAATAAATTGTGTTACATTGTTCGTCGTATTCTCTTTTAGTAGAAGATAAGGGAACAGAAAATTGGCGAACAGTGTAGCAAATATAAACAGTTGTGGAAAAACGATAACCAATTTTTGTAAACAGTTCTGAATTGAGTGCATTTAAGGTTGCATTATACCGTAGCCGTTGTAGTGAAAAAAAGGAATTCCAGGTATATTTTGCGCTGAAACCGCACAATATAGGTCGTTCTCAAATAAATTAGCAACATCAAATAATCATGTATACATTTAGATACTCTTTTTTTATACAACTGGATACATTTTAATTTTTTTGAGTGACGACGCTGATACTTTCCTAAAAGATTCATTTTCATACATCAATATGAAAGAATGTATAATAAAACAGTACTTTAATTATATATAACTTATTAATAATAATGCTCATTTGCATTAATTAAATAATTTGTATTAATTAAATAAAATTATAAATTACGTATATCGGCTTTTTATTAATATTGACAGTTTTCATTCTTGGGGTGACACCATAATATCCGCCCCGGGTGTCACCCATGCTAGCTACGCCACTGGTCATTAAACCGCCAATTTTATTTAATCCAACACAAAAATTACTCACACAAATCTAATTATCGACACTCCTACATCTGTCTCATTAAAAAATCAAAATCTATATATTTTTTTTAAATCCAAAACTGACCATTTGATATTCGCATCTTGTAAAGTGATAAAAAAGTAAAATTAAACAAAAGGAAGAAGAAAACAATATATCACATCACACTGGGCCACTAACCTCGTTTAGTAAAATATGAAAAAGTAAACAAAAATTTGTATTTCTCTTCCCAACGAATTTTTTTGAATTATTTGCTGTTGTATGATAAATAGAAAAAAATAAAGAAAATTTTACTTTATTTAATTTTATTATATTAACCCTATAATGACTAATTTAATTTAACTTATTTATGATGATTTTTTTAACTTTTTTTTTAAATGCGTACATACATACATCGTTACCAACATTGTCTAAATTTTGAGCTTCTGGTGGTCAATTGCTTAATTGAATATCAATAAACAGTAAATATTTCAAAGCCCTATGAATCAATTATTGATAAAAGTGAGATATTAAAGACCTCAATACTTTAAAATATTAAGCAACTTTCTAAGCTATAACTTATCAATAAATAACAAACAAAATTTTCTTTTATCTTATTTAACATTCATCTCGACAAAAGATTCAAATTTGAATAAAATTCCAATTTATTGATTCATAATAACTATTAATTTAAGTTTGATTGAATGAAGTTGGATTTTACTTGTATAGTTGTAAATAGTGTTTCTTCTCGAGAAATATTTCTCGAGAAATTTAACAAAAATCTAATCTCCATTTCTCGAGAAAATTTTTATTTTTCTCGAGAAAAATATGTTTCCTTTATTTAAAAAATTAAACGTCGAATTACTAAAAACAATCAAAAATATAAATGTTTGCGCTTTTCGGAACAAAAGAGAACTAAAATTATGGTAAGTATAGATTTATGCACCATTGCATTTTAAATAGTTTGACATTTTGTATGAAAAACAAAACAATCAGAAACAAAAAAATTTCAAGAAACAACATATAAATAGTTAGTAAAATTGTTTTAAAAAATTTAACCATTTTCATCAAATTTCAACCCAAATCAATACGATGATGCTTGGAAACATTTTACCAAAAACAATAAGGATTCATTAAAACTGCAATATTTGTGGTAAAACGATATTATGTAAGGATCTGCAACTACTGGTCTTCATCGACATTTCAATGCCATACATTCTTTGAAAAGAAAACATCCAGAGTCGGGCACAGGTGGAAGAAGTATTCAGTGATATGCAAATCAACAGTGATATGCAAAATATCGATAAATTCATGTCAAGGCAGTGTCCGTCGATGAGTGAAGCAATTGCTCAATTAGTGGCTGTTGATGGGTTTTCCTTCCACAGAGTTACAACAAAAAAGCTTTACTCGACAAACAATTTTCCGAAAAATCCTTCAAATGTAAAAGAACTAATCATTAAGTTTTTCTAAAAGCTTTAGTTGCTAAATAAAATTAATTTATTAAAAACAGTAACAAAAAGTTTAGCATATCTCTAGACGAATGGACTGACGTCAACAACAAAATATTTATGGATCTTCAAATATATTATAATATCACTGAATCGGATAATTTGGGCTTAATCCCTGTAAATGGAAGTTGTTCGGAATTATTGAATTTATTATTTACAATTAAAAAAATTGTTTCATTTAATATGCATAGTTGGGCTATTATTTTGAAAGCGCACATTTTTTTGTTGATTTTTAAATTTTTGATTTTTAAAAAATCTGAAATTTTTATATATTGTTGGCATTGACGAAAGGAAAAAAGTGATTTCTGCTTTTATTTTTTGAGTACTCTGAATCGGAGTTATGCGCGGTTGAATTTTGAGGCTTTTTCACGTAGTTTTGGTGATGGTGGCAATGTTTTGTGAATAGGTGCCACAAATTTCATCCGACTTACGTATATTTTTGCAAGTAAAAAGGAAAATAATTGAATAATTGAAATAAGTAAGTTTAAAATTAATAACTTTTCTCTTTTCCGCTAGGCGGCGCGTAAAACCTTGGTTTACCTCAAAGCTCATATCTCAAAAAGTATCTTTTTTTTTTTGTTTTTCACAAATTTTAAAGTAAACATATGCAGCTATGAAATTGAGAAATAAAAAGTCAGCAATTCAATATGGATTTTTTCTTACGATTTTTTAAAGTTTGGTATATGAAAAATTCACATGTGTTTTTTTATTAAGTTAATAATCCTGTACTAAATGTGGATCTAATAAATTAAACATTTCATATTTTAACACCTGCAATAAATTTGAACCATTTTCTGTGCGGTTAAATGGTTAAAAACTTATTAAAAATTAATTTAAGTTAAGTGGTAAAATAAAGGAATTTAAATGATTAAAAGGGTGTGTAAAATGTTTATTCATTTTAAAAAATGTCTATTCAGCCCCTTTTTACTAATTAAAATCTCATTAGAGACTCATAATTTTAACGTTTAAAATTTCTAATGACGGTTTTTGACCAAATTATACTTGCATCCAATCAAAATATATTAAATTGTACCTACCTAATTTTACCTGATTCTACCTATGTCAAAACATATATTGATGGATTGCCTTATAATCAATTATATTCCAAAATATTTAGAAGATATAACGTTTAGAAAAGATAATAATAGAAATGCCTTTCAAATTGTGCTGTAACTTGTACGGTCTCAAAAATCATCAGCGGACATCAAAAAATGTGAAACTGGTCACACCAGCTGTTATTCAAAAAGCTGCGACCCTAAATTTTACTTTGTGTGATGACCAGTTTATATGTGAAACATGTCGCACTTATGTCTATAAAAATAAGGTAAATTTAATTATTTTATTAAAATGAATAAAAATTCATATGCAACTAATATTTTCTATACAGCAGCTTTCATGTTCGGAAAATATCGATAGTGAAATTATTTTTATAAATCAGGATGTTGAAAATGTTCCAACGAACGAAAATATTCAAATACCCTCAGCATCTTTAGATCCATCACCAGGTTGATACTTTTTTTTTTTTTTTTTTTTTAATAAAATGTGTTGTGTAATAGGGTTTAGAATATGTGTCACAACAACACATAAATACCTTTTAAGACCTGGGTCCCACAACAACTGGCGTTCTGAGGTGTAGATTAACGCTTTTTTTAAACATCTGTGGGTTGAAGCCACCTGAGACTAAGTGTTCCGGCAAACTATTCCATTTGTACGCAGTTCGGACAAAGAAGTTTCTCTGCGATCTGCCAGTATGACAGCGCGGGATCTTTACCGTTTCACTATGGTTGCGGCAGCCGATTGCCGAGTGGAACGGGGGTAAGAATAAGTTTGAGGCATGATGCCGCTGATTTCATCTGAGCACTGCTGATGACGATATTTGTAAAAAACAACGAGGTCAGCAACAGTGCGACGATGTTGTAGGGAATCAAGTTTTGATGTCAAAGTTCAATCACCTACAATTCGTATAGCTCGCTTTTGAACAGAGTCCAAGAGGGCCAAGATGGAAACAGAGGCAGCACCCCAAACTTGACAGCAGTACTCCATACAGGGACGAATATAGGACTTATAAACATGGAGCAATTGGTATGGAGTGAAAAATTTTTTGCATCTATTTAGGAGGCCGAGTTTTTTAGACGCGCTTTTTGCCATCGCCATTACATGATCGTTCTAGAGTAGGTCATTTGAAACTGTGACACCCAATAAACGAATGTTTTTACATTCACCTATTGGTTCATCACACATACTAAATAAAATATCTTTGGGGAACTCGGTCTTTAATCTTTAACCAAATTAAAAAGAGTCGAGTCAAAATGTCGCAAAATTTTGCTGAACTTGACTGAAATTGCTTTTTAAAAAGTTCATTTAATAATAAAATATTTGATATTTAACATAAAAAAAAATCTGAATCTAAAAATCGCCATTTTTATAATTTTCCTTCAGAACAAAAAAAACTGATTCCCGACAGTCATATGCACAACGAATTTTTCTCTAAAACAAAAAATGATGCTAGTCCCAAACTTTCACAAGTTATTAGATATAAAATAAGCTTCAATTTAGTTAAAAAAAAAAAAAAAAAAGGCTAAGCCATCTTTTTTTCAATAACACCATTTTTTTCTTATGTTACACCGTTAAAAATTATTTCAAAAAATTAACAGTGTACATTTTTAAAAACTGTGTTCTAATACCTATTCAACGACATATCATTTATGAAAATCGATTCAGTAGTTTTTCTACAATCGCTCGTCAAAATGCACTCACATCACAAAATAACAAAAATTGAGGGGCACCCTGTGAAGACCCCTGGTCGAAAAAAAAAATTCTAAGATTATTTATTTATCAAAGTATTTTTTATTTATCAAAGACTATCTATAAACAAAAAATAATCAAAATTAAAAAGGGTCAAGTCAAAACGTTGTTGAATCTTCGTGAAATTGCTCTACTATATCTCACCAGTTCCTGAACTACTTAATGACATTTTAGAAGATATTAAAAATGTTCTTGGAAGGTTAGCCGAATCTCCTATCAAACAAAATCATATTACAACAGGAAGTTATAAAAAAATTGCAAGTGTCACATCGGCAATAAGTCAAAGAATATTTCAAGTAGATTCAGTTAAAGTGTTATCACCAAACGAGGAATGTGAATATACATCATGGCTTATGAACCTTAAAAAAGAGTTTAAAGATGCCAGCTGTAAATCAAAACAAGTGCTTTTGTTGACAACTCTACCACGTAAATTTTGGTCAAATCAACGTATCCAGGATGAATTTAATGCATCAAGACGACTGGTAGAATTCGCCATGGATCTGTTGGAAACAGTAGGTCCTTACAGTTGGCCTCAAACCAAACAAGTGCACAGTTTGTCACAAAATATAGTAAAACAAATTCAAACATAATTCTTATCAGAGGAAATTAGTAGAACAATGCCTGGCCTTAAAGATGTTGTTACTATTACAGAAGGATCAACAAAAATTAGGAAATCAAAGCGGTTGGTGTTATGGACCCTCACCGACATCTACGAAATGTTCTTGGAAGAAAACATAGATGTCAAAATCAGCTTCTCAAAGTTCACTACGTTGCGACCGAAGGAATGTATTTTAGCCGGACCTACCGGAACACACAATGTCTGTATATGCATGATACATGAAAATGTACGTTTAATGTGTAAGCCGCTCTTAAATTTAGTAAAAAATGAAAAAGATCTGCTTCAGAAACTGAGTTGTTCTAATAATACAGTGGATTGTGCAACAAATATATGCAATGATTGTAAAAATAGCGTGGAAGCTTACACAGAAACAATTTTGGAATCTCTTGAATTTTACGAAGAAATACATTATGAGAAATGGTTAATGCAAGATAGATATTCGTTAGAACGCATGGAAAAAAATAAGGAAGAATTTGTAGAAGATTTAGTACATACATCGGTAAACAAATTAAAAATTCATGATTTCATCGCAAGGCAGCAATCAAAGTTTCTTAAGGATACGAAACAAAACTTACGTCACGGCGAATACGTATTTATTATGGATTTTTCAGAAAACTACTCAATGATAACGCAGAATGAGATACAAGCTGCACATTTCAATAAAGTTCAAGCCACAATCCACCCAATCGTAGTTTACTACAAATCATGTAATGATAAACTAGAGGTCTAATCTTTTGTCATTATATCTGATCATTTAATGCATAACACAGTTGCAGTTCATAAATACCAGGAAAGGTGTATTGAATTCGTTGAAAAACAGCAAGAAGTATATCCAAGTATCAAAAAAATTTTATATTTTACTGATGGTTCAGCAGCTCAATATAAAAATAAGAAGAATTTCATAAATCTCTGCAAACATATTGATGATTTTAAAATACCTGCAGAATGGCATTTTTTTGCAACTGCCCACGGAAAGAAGCCCGGAGAGCTTCGCTTAGAAGAGAAAAAATATCAACAGCAAGGGAATTGTTTGAATGGGCGGAAATTTGGTCGAAAAAAAAACCATGTTATGAAGTTTTCATATGTGTTTTCAGAAGATATCGAACTACAGGAACAATTTCTTTCGGTTCGGTTTTCGGACATTAAAACCATAAGTGGAACTCAAGGATTCCACTGTTTTTTACCGGATAACACTACACCCGATAAAATAATTGCCAAAATGTTTTCTTTTTCTGATGATCATAAATATTTCAATTTAAAAGCAAAAAAAAAATATATAAATTAATTTTTTAATGTATTTATTTATAATATTGATTAAATTATAATGTTTACAGAAAAAATATTTTTTTAATGTTTTTTTCTAATGTTAGTGTTGGTGATGTTGAAATTATAACAAAATCTTCGATCATTGGGATCTCCAATTCTTATTCTGAATAAAAACCTGTTTTTCAATCAGAAATACACAGAAAATGGTTCAAATTTATTGCAGGTGTTAAAATATGAAATGTTTAATATATTAGATCCACATTTAGTACAGGATTATTAACTTAATAAAAAAACACATGTGAATTTTTCATATACCAAACTTTAAAAAATCGTAAGAAAAAATCCATATTGAATTGCTGACTTTTTATTTCTCAATTTCATAGCTGCATATGTTCACTTTAAAATTTGTAAAAAACAAAAAAAAAAAAGATACGTTCTGAGATATGAGCTTTGAAGTAAACCAAGGTTTTACGCGCCGCCTAGCGGAAAGAGAAAAGTTATTAATTTTAAACTTACTTATTTCAATTATTCAATTATTTTCCTTTTTACTTGCAAAAATATACGTAAGTCGGATGAAATTTGTGGCACCTATTCACAAAACATTGCCACCATCACCAAAACTACGTGAAAAAGCCTCAAAATTCAACCGCGCATAACTTCGATTCAGAGTACACAAAAAATAAAAGCAGAAATCACTTTTTTCCTTTCGTAAATACCAACAAAATATCAAAATTTCAGATTTTTAAAAAATAGTTGTTTTTTTTTCGATGTACGTTTTCAAAATAATAGCCCTAAAAAATAAGTGTAAAGATACATTGGTTTTCAATTTGACGTTATAAACAAAGAATTCTAAGAAAATAAATTTCTCGAGATCTCGAGATTTCTCGAGAAATATGTATTTCTAGTTTTCTTTCTCGAGAAATTTAAAAGTCGAGAAATCAGGAACACTAGTTGTAAAGCTACGAATATCTTTTTTATGAGACGATTGTAAGCACTTTGGATGACTTACAATGATCGTGTCAAAACCTCCTTTTCTTGTTTAAGTTGTAAACAACGTGTTCTAATCGAATTTTTATTTTTATTTATTACACAATATATACAGACCATTTGTTTTGATTCATCGTAATTTTATCTCGGAACCAGAACATCATCACTTAAATTCAAGAATATCTGTATAATGCGAGAAATGATTTGTTTATGACTTCTGAATCACTTGTTTTGTCTGTGTTATATGTTAATGACAACGAGTTGATGATATTTTCAATTTCGAGTAAGCATCAACAAAAAATCTCATCATCAGTTCGCTTTGTTGGTATTTTTACTTCAAGACATTTATTGACCGATTAAATTCGATTCTTTTAAGAATGTGCCACTTGTGGCGCTAATGTCGAGTATGAACGTTATCACTTGCCTGAAAATCGTAGTTGACAGCCTAAGCTATAGGAATCCTCGTTTCGTTCCTCAAATGTGTCGTTTGCTTAAAAATTGTTGAAGACTTTCTTTTGCATGAACTAACGCGATCAATACAACATCGTCTTTTATTCATACTTTTCCCAACCCTGTTTGCAATGATTTTGTTTTCATCGATTCCTGTCTCATTTTGATATGTTATTGATTCATATTGTTTTGTTAAATGTACATTGACATTTTGGATTTGAAGGACAGCTTCTTGAATATACTCAACGTTGAAAGTTATGCATGTTTGTTTTGATTCAAATTCATAACCAATGTTGTGTTATTCTAAATTTTTTTAAATTTAAACGTTTACCTGAATTTTTAGTCAATTAATAGCAACATCAAGGCAAAGTTAAAAGAATCGTTTCTTTCTGTGTATTGTGAACTTGTGCTTCTATCCATATTTCCTTGAACCAATGGCGGCACGAATGTTGAATCATCGGCATTTTCGTATGTTGGCATTGATGACATAGACGTTGCTCCTTACTCCTCAATTTCCATCACAAATGCATCGACTGTTGGTCTTCTCTGATTATGTTGATCGTGCATAAACTCTTTGAGGCGTTCTGGAATCAATCCGCATGTACATAGAGCTGCCTTCAAATCGCATTTACATTTTCCAATATAAAATTTTTTTTCAGAGATTTTACAAACTCTGGAAATTTTGGGTTTTTGTCTCTCCTCTTGTCTTCTGTCTGATATTTCTCAAATAATCTATTCAATTTAATAAAAACACTATTTTTCAGCATTATTTCCATGCGAAGCTTTTCCCAAATTCCAATCAACTTATTTGTTACTTGCATAGTGAATGATTTATAGGAAAACTTTTTTGTTTTGTTTTAGCACGTTCGCTCAAGTAAAAATAATATCTCAAGATATCCAGATCCGTTGGTAAATTAAGATCAGTCAAATCAGTAGACACCCCAAAAACATTAACATAATGCTTGGGTATATGAATCATTGGGTTTTCGATAGTTGTTGATGTTGTTGTTGCTTCATCTTGCGGTGTAGAGGACGGTGGATTCATTGTAGACTAAAGAAAATATAAAAATTTTTATAAAAAATCTTTTAAGAAAGAGAGAAAGCGTTTAGAGAAACCGACATTTTTAATATATTTTACCAACTTATAACTTAACCAACTTTAAAACTGCAGTCTTCACTATTCAATTTAATAAATACACTATTCAATTCACACTGTTTTTAATGTTTGCACTGACTTCTTTTAATTTTGAAAACCAACTGTCCTTTTTTCTAGTTTCAAAAAGTCTTTTATAAAAAAAATGAATCCAAACATAATAAAACATAAAACAAATGAATACATAAAACAATTATATTTATTGTTTTATTGTTCTTGAAAGGATAGAAAAATCGTTTAAGGAAATAAATTTAAAGGGTAATAAAACAATCGCTGAGACAAAAAGGTATTAAGAAAAATATAATCGTGGTGACATAATTAAAAATTAGTATACATATTTTGAAGATCTATTTAAGAGGATTATAGAAATAGTGGAAACTAAAAAGATAATATTAAGGTAATAAACATTTATGGTTTTTTCAAATAATTTAACTAGAATTTAAATTGGGATTGTCCATTGTTATGAGAAAGGTGTAAACGATCTAATGTTGAAATGGTTATTTTAAACCCATAAATGTTTGCCGGAAGTATATTTATTGAAAGAAACAATTTAAGATGAGTTACTAATATTTGTATCAAAAGAAAATAGTTTATGGGATCATATTTGTTAAATGGGATGGAAATTTTAGGATTTATTTATTTATTTATTTATTTATTTATATTTTACAGAAATCGATTTAGTTATTTACATTTATGATTTCAGTATAGTTTAGTTTTAAAAATAGACATTTTAGAAGTTATAACAACAATAAACCAATAACATGATCTAAACAAATATTTGTAAACATTTGGGTACAATAAAACTTCTCTTTGTTCACAAAAATAAAAAACAAAAAAAAAATACATGTAATTTATTAGCAAATTAAATCAATTGACTTTAAAAATTAATATTTAAGAAAAAAATTCTTGAGATTGTTCTTCAGCTGACCCTTAGATAAATTGAAGTCAAACATATCTTGAGCAATGTTGAAAGATTTGATTTGTCTATTGATGGGATTGTTATCCCCATAGTTTGTGGAATGATATTTGTAACGCGACAAGATTTATGTTTTATGGGTATTTACCAAGTCCACTCAATATGTGTTAATTGTGTTTGTTTCAAATCATAATTTATCATCATTTTCAATTTAATATTTTTATCAATTAAATATATTCTTTTTACTGTCCAACCAATCCTTTTTTTTGAAAATCAGTTGTTTCATAAATAAATTTACGTTTCTTTTTTGTTGAATGTAATAAAATTAATCTTTTTTTTTGCAATTTTAATTGTATCAAATTCTTGTTTATTTATTAAATTTAATTTGAAATGAAAAATTAAAAAAGCCGTTTGTATTTTTGTTTATAAAAAATTCGAAAAATATCCTAATATTAAAACTAACTTTTAAGAAAAAGATTTATTATATTAATTGTTAAGTATAATTATGTTAAATATATAACTACAGGATAAAGGAAAATTTTAAACAAGAAAAAATAAAATGAACTGAACTCGAAATGATTGTACGTTAAGAATCGAACGAAGCTGAACGACGAGTCACAGGACAAAAAGAAGATTATTATGAAGAATTTTAAGGATTTTAAACCTACCAAAGACCATAGATTGCTTCATTCATCCAATATTAAAGGAAAATTGTAATTTTTGAATCATGATGTATAAAACATATGCCTTAATCTAAATGATATAAGGCAGTGCAACCAACCAGACCATATATATATGTAAATATTGGAGAATTTTTCTGGAGAGTAAAAAAATTTATTAATTTGGGCAGGATGGAAATTAAAATGATTAGAAAAGTCTATTCAGTTTTGGTGGTCAAGAGCAGCACACCTAGAAGAACATAGTTAATTTTGAAAAGCTTTGCTGCAGCTTAGATGTTGATGTTCACCAAATTTAGAAGAGGATTTATTGACCATGAAGAATTGAAACACACAACAAATTTTGAGTAAATTATTAATTATTATATTATTATTTTGATATAAATATTTTTTTATATTATTGTTCTCTAAAGTTATTGTGACGATTCAAGTTGAAGAATTTTGCTAATTATATTTCGCCATATTTGTAGTTATAAAGAAAAAAGTTTATAAAAATAAATATATAAATTATAACGTTTTAAATAATTTTTGTGTTTGTGATTTAATAGTTTTCTTTTTGTATAGTGTTTATTTCTCGTGTTAAATAGGGGTTGTGTTCTTTTGTGTGTGTGTTGTGATTTTTTTGAAAAGAAAAAGAATTGAACTGTTTTTCGAAGACCATATGTGGCAAGGGCCCGTCCCACTCATTTATAAAAAATTTTAGCGCTGCGCCGTACAAAAAGGTTTATATATTCCAGATGTAGAAGGTGATGATTGCGCAAAGTTTTAACCGGAACATGGAAGGATATTTTTTCTAAGATTCTCGGTGCATCAATTACGTTTTATATAATGTTACTGATAAACACAGCATCCAACAATAAACGTCTATTTTGAAGACTACAGATATTGTACTTTTCGCATTTTACTTTATAGGGTGGCAACCTGGCTATGTTTTCATGGTATGTTAAATTTCCATCGTAATTCCAGCCGTCTTTGTATAAAAGAAATATTAAGAATTTATTTTGAATTCTTTCAATTCTTTTGGTATGGTTGGCGTAATAAGGGCTCCAGACTACAAATGCGTATTCCACTTGAGATCTGACATATGCAAAATATAGTGAGAGTAGGGTTGGTGTGTCGGAAAACTCTCCCGTCCAATGATTTAACAAATCCAAACATGGAATTGAATTTAGCAATGCATTTATCTATATGGATCCTAAAGCTCATGTTAGTTGTAAACGTTACTCCTAGATCTACGATTTCATAGACTCGTTTCAACTCCGTATTATTGATGTTGTATGTAAAACATATTGGGTCTGCTTTACGATGAAATGACATTATTCTGCATTTCTCAGTATTTAATATTAGAGAGTTCTGGTCACATCATTTGCTAAGTCTATTGATATCTTCTTGTAGCTTATAGAAGGCGCTCTGATCTTCAATAGTACGAAAGATTTTTAAATCGTCGGCAAACATGAGTATAGATGAATTTTTGATCACTTCATTGATATCATTGATATCATTGATAAAAACTAGAAAAATCCATGGTCCTAAGTGGGACCGTTGTGGAACACCTGAAGTGACATTTATTTTCTTTGATTCAATATTATTAATTGCAACATATTGAACCCGATTTAATAAATATGAGCTAAACCATTTAATAAACATGTTTGAAAAACCAAAAGCACGAAGACTATTAACGACGATGTCATGACAGATTGAATCAAATGCTTTTCTAAAATCAGTATAAGCGACATCAACTTGATTGTGTTTTTCGAGTTCATTTATAATGTTACTAGATAATGCCACAAGGTTTGTAGAAGTGGATCTGCCAGGTATAAATCCATGTTGGTTGAAGGATATATGACGGGCTAAAGTCTCTTGGAAGCTGTTGCATACAACTAGTTCAAACAATTTAGGAATTGATGATGTAGTTGATATTCCTCTATAGCAAGTAATGTCGTCTCTTTTACCTGATTTAAATATTGGTGTAACTTTAGAAATTTTCCACTTATCAGGAAAAACTTCAGTTGATAAGGATAGATTAAACAAGTAACACAATGGATTAGCTAAAATGTCTGCAAATTTTCTTAAAAAACCTGAAGATATCTTGTCGGGGCCACATCCCTCACCAAATTGAAGAAGTGCCATTTTTATATCATCTTCCTTGATGGTAGGTATATTTATATCAAGAGTTTTATTAGGTTTTAAGTCCACATTAGGCACACTATTGGTTTTATGTTGGTAGACCGTTTGAAAAAAATCAGCAAACATGTCAACAATTATTTTGCTATCAGTGGAACACTGATTATTATATGTCATACTAGTAGGATAGCCTTCAATCTGACGTTTTGATCTAAAATATCTCCAGAACTGTTTTGGATTAGATTTAATTTTGCTTTGTATAATATCTAGATATGACAAATGTCTGACTTTAAACTGTGTATTAAATTCTTTACTTACTTTGCAAAAAATTTCTTTTTCACGATCAGATTGACTCTTCATCATTTTGACATAAGCTTTAGATTTTCTATTTTTTAGATTTATTAAGTATTCATCGAACCAAGGAGGGTGCTTACTAGATTTTATACGTTGTAGTGGGATATAATTTTCAAAACCTACATTCAGAATTTCTTGAAATTTACTTGAATCTTCGTTTATATCTTCGCTATTAAGAACTTCGTTCCACTTAATATTGTTTTATGATAAGAGCTTATGATTTATTTAAATGAAAAGAAATGGTCTTTATGACAAAAGAATCTAGGCGACGTCATGCTGGATAGAAATTGGAGCATGACACCGGTGCATCCTACGGCAATGAAATGTGTGGGTGACCCCTCTCTAATTTTTGGTGTAGAATGCGATGGAATTAGTTTCGACAGCAAAAAAGTTCATCCAAGGGGGTGAAATGCCAAAAAATGAAACATTTTGCATTTTTTGTATGGGAGACCAGATCCAGGGTGTGCCACTAGCATGGGTGGATCGGCCCTTCAAAGTTAGTGGGGGTCGGTCATACAATTGGACTCGATTGGGGCACTCTAAATGGGTCAAAGTGGGATTTTTCAAAATTAGACCTTTGGGTCAAAAAGGGGAACATCAGAATTCATTTTAGAGGTATGGTTCCATGAGCAAAGTTTCTTATTTTGATCCCTAGAATACGATTTTCCTTGTCACTTGAGTGATTTTTTTGCCTCTCTACAAATCGACCCGCCCTAATATATATATATATACATATATATATATATATATATATATATATATATATATATATATATATATATATATATATATATATATATATATATATATATATATATATATATATATATATATATATATGTATGTATATATATATATATATATTTATATGTATATATATATATATATATATATATATATATATATATATATATATATATATATATATATATATATATATATTTATATATATATATATATATATATATATATATATATATATATATATATATATATATATATATATATATATATATATATATATAAATATATATATATATATATATATATATATATATATATATATATATATATATATATATATATATATATATATATATATATATATATATATATATATATATATATATATATATATATATATATTAGACTGGTCGTTAAAAACTAAATTTTCCAAGACGCCCCTTAGAAAAATTCTTTGTGGTCAAAAAACCACAACGGCATTATTTTTTTTTTTTTAAATCAAAAGAACACGTGCCGCAAAATCGTTGAAGTTGATTTTTTGAAAAATTCGTAGATTTTTTCAAATATCTCATAAAATATGCAGATGTAAAAAAAAATCACATTACCATTTTTGTAGGAAATTTAATTCTCTAAAAAAAAGATCCAGGTCATTTTATCCCGAAAACGTATAGTTCTCATGATATTTTAAAAATGAACTTGTAAGTTTTCGTAATTTTTAAAAAACACAAAAAATAAAGATGACGAAAAACTCCTAATTTTCTTCTTATGCTATAGAATGAAATGTATAAAAAAATAATCGCGACAAAAAAAATCAAAATTAGTACTTTTTCGTAGAAATTTTCATCATTTGGTTTTACGAGTTTCGAAGAATTTCAAGTTTTATTTAAAAATATCATCAGAAATATAGGTTTTAGGAAAAAAATGACTTGGACCTTTTTTGTAGGGAATTAAATTTCCTGCAAAAATGATCATGTGATTTTTTTTGACATCTGCATATTTTATGAGATATTAACAATTTTATCAAAAAATAAACTTCGATGATTTTGCGGCACGTGTTCTTTTCACTTAAAAAAAAAAAATAAAGCCGTTATGGTTTTTTGACCACAAAGAGTTTTTCTGGGGGGCGTCTTGGAAAATTTAGTTTTAACGACCAGTCTAATATATATATATATATATATATATATATATATATATATATATATATATATATATATATATATATATATATATATATATATATATATATATATATATATATATATATATATATATATATATATATATATATATATATATATATATATATATATATATATATATATATATATATATACATATATATATATATATATATATATATATATATATATATATATATACCCGCTTT
>CAVNZG010000464.1:0-41793 GCA_963693315.1 Diogma glabrata | reverse complement strand
AATAAATAGCAATTTGAGGTCAAAAAGCCTAAACTTATTGATTATCACTTCTGTGCAATGACCAAACCCTTAACATGAAGAGAAATGAAGCAAGCATTTCCTCTTGAAGTCATAAGTTGATTCAAGAATTCTAATGCCTGCTTCAAGATTATTCCACATATATATATATATATATATATATATATATATATATATATATATATATATATATATATATATATATATATATATATATATATATATATATATATTATATATATATATATATATATATATATATATATATATATTATATATATATATATATATATATATATATATATATATATATATATATATAATATATATATATATATATATATATATATATATATATATATATATATATTATATATATATATATATATATATATATATATATATATATATATATATATATATATATATATATATATATATATATATATATATTATATATATATATATATATATATATATATATATATATATATATATATATATATATATATATATATATATATATATATATATATATATATATATATATATATATATATATATATATTATATATATATATTATATATATATATATATATATATATATATATATATATATATATATATATATATATATATATATATATATATATATATATAGTATATATATATATAGGCTGTATTCTAAACGACGACTTATTTGAAACTTGTTTATGTAAACTTACTTACCTATTCACCGCCATTTTAAATAAGTATTTAAAAGCTCTTCTAAATGATTTAGCATACTTATTTTGACAGAAACATAAATGCAAATTCGAAAATAAATTTAATTAAAACGATTTGTTTAATATGATCAATTAAAAGAGTTTTCAAAACTATTTTTTTCATTTTAAATTATTATATTAATTTTATTAGGGAGCGAAAAATTAGTTTTATTCATTAAATTCATTTAGTAACCAGACACAAAAATATTTGATACTATCAAATCAAATTAGATTTTTCTATGAAAAAAAATTTTCAAATAAGTCACCTCTTTAGGTTACTTATTCAAATATGTAATTCTCCAAAAATAAGTTTCAAATAAGTTTTGGTTTAGAATACAGCCTTAGTCCTTACTGTTATAGAGAAGATAAGCTAAAAAATCTTTATTAATTTATTATATGAATTATTTAAAATTTGTGTCTTGCATTTCAAACAAATTTATAATTGAATTTATTATTGATATATAATATATATGTTATCTCTTCACTGTTTGATATCTTAACATACATGACAGCAGAAACAATAACAAATAATAAAGAAATAAAACGAACAACAGTTTCTTTTCTTGAGATCATTGATGATGCATCATTTTTTTCTGTCACAACTATTCTTGTTGTACTATCGCTCTGCAGGTGAACTGAACAAACAAGAAAAAAACATATAAATATATGAACACTAAAAAACATGATCATCTTACACTTTTCATTTTCTTTATTTGTTTTTGAAAATCTTAGAAGATGATATTTGGAATTTATTTTTCTTCAAATACTCGAAAAAAAAATTCCCTGGGGATGATGATGAATGTATGTATATCAACAACATAAAAGATGAGTTTGATAGATAGATGATGATTATTCATGATTTATCTAAAGATTATAATCTCTGGTAGGCTTGAATTCAATTTACAATTTTCAATAAACAATAATGAATGCTCAATCATATTCCAATTTGCAAAAATGTAACAGAAAACGTCAGACGAGCTACCGAGAATTTAATAAAAAATTCATATTGATATCTTTTTACGAAAAACATGACCGATGATCGTTTTACTTGATTAAGTTCAACAGATTTGTTGAAAGTGGGTTTTAATGTGTCAAACAATTTGAAAAAGAATGATTCATTTTTACTATTCTCTCTTAAAAAATTTGACATTTTGCTGAAAAACGAATTTCAAGTGAATTTTGTTGTCTCGATAGTTTTCTAATTTCATGAACTTAATGTAGATTTTAAAGTTTTGGTTTGTTACCGTGCATGCAAGCACCAACGAAGGCTTTCGATGATAAGGACAGTTTTTACATTAAAGCAACATCAACACGCGATTCAATTAAAGAGCTTTGTGAGATTAAAGCGCAAGATTGTACACTGAAAAAGTAATTCGATGTATTCTATGATATAAATACAACAAAATTAATTTTACAGTATGAACTTTAATGTAGTACCATTGACCATACATTTTTAACATCAGAAAAAGCATTTATCCACCTATGGAAATACAACAGCATCGGCTAGATAATATTTTTTTCCACCAAGGTTCCATGAGCTAGAACGTAAAAAAATTTGAAAGAATTCTATCAATTCTATTATTTTTCTATTCTATTCCCTAGTTGGGCATGGTATCTTCAGATATTCAGAGACGTTATTTTATAATTTATTATAATTAACACTAAACATGCCTAATTTTGAATTAAAAAAACAAAAAAATCAATCGTTTGAAACATTCTTTACATCAAAATTAAAATTTAATGCTGAGTATCAGTGTGGTTTTCGGCGACATACCTGTTTACCAACTATTCGTTGACTTCAAGAATATAGACTACTCTAGTGTCAATCAGAATCCTTGGTAAATTAGCATCACTTTACAAAATAACAGTACATAACTTTCAATGCTGTGTACGAGTTCAGAAAGTGGTATCAAAGTTGCGTTGTTGTAATTGACCCTGGTGAATATTCGAAGCTGCGGTTAGGTATTCCACGCTCCTACATGGAGCGTAAACGATAAATCGTTGTCCCAGGTGGCTGTTTTTTAGTTTAGTCATGAATATTTTGTTAACGTTCTTTTTCGGTTCTGATCTACCCTAGTACAAGTAATTCCTAAGTCATTTTCCATTATTATTGGCAGTTCCCTGCTATATGGAACCTACGAAATATTAGTAACAAAATACAGACATGGAACATTAATATTTTGCATATTACCACTTTGGTGCAGATTAAAGATTAAACCTATACAAACATTCTCTTTTTCCCTACTTCCCTAATATCATCTATATTCTATATCTTTCTCAGTTTTAAATATAGAGCCACTGTAAGGGTTTTTAACACACTGAATTTTTTTTCAACATAAATTACAATTAACAACAAACTAATAATAAATATTATTGCAATAAAAAATTCCTTTTATTCAATAAACAATAAAAATTGGAACATAAAAAAATTAGGATTTTATTTTACAGTTAAAATTATATTGAATACAAAAGCAACCAGATGATTGATTGTTATATATACGAATTGAGGTTACTAGGTATATTTAAGGTGTTAACTTACACATTTTGTTGTTTAAAGGTCTAATATTAAGGAAACAATCAAATCCAACGATATTTTTCATAACACTACTAATTCCAAATTTAATCTAAAATATCAATATAAATATGTATTGTTTACTAAAAAACCTTAAAATAACTAACAATTTTGTAAAATGCATATACATGTTTACTTATAAGATTAAGGATCATAAAAACTGTCATCATAATCATAAATAATGATTAAAATTATAGTAAAGTAATTCATTAATGTTTACAATTTATTTTGCTTGACAAATAAAACATTTTTTGTAACTAAATAATCATATTTCTGTTTAGGTATAAAAACGATTTTCCTTGCAAAAAAATCTGAATACGTTTATGCATTCGGGTTAACTTTAGCTGTGTTGAATGCAATGTGATCAAAAAATATGCTTTCCTTTCAACACAAAAAAAGTTGCTTTTTCATCTAATTTAAATTACATGAGTTGAAAATGTGTGTTTCAAATGGGTTTCTATAAAATTTTACCCAAATAGTTTAATGTTTGCAAAATCTAGTTGTTAATATTTTATAATTAAAAATATGAAGGAAAAAATATGTTGAAATCTCAAGCCTCAGAGATATCAAGAGTTCGGTCTGTTTAAAGAGTTTTATATAGTTTCCAGCAAAAGGCTTTTATGAGGAAATTGTTTTTAGTTTTGGACAGGGATGTATTAAACAAAATCCTTTTTGCAAAAGTACAAGTACAAGTATATTTAATTTGTGTATAGAAATGGATTACTAAAGTAACACGAAACATCAACATCGCGTTGTCTCGAAATTAAAACAGATCTTAAAATAATATAACAAAAGAAAAACGAGGATTTTTACTCAGCACGCTGCTTAAAAACCTCTCAATTTAGCGTACAGCGATTTTAACCTTGTCTAAAATAAAGACATATTATCTTTATCTACCAACACCTAATATTTTTTTTCAGCTCAATAAACTTTTCAGGAAACTTCTTCATTTAGGTAAATGATTCTATTTGATAACTACCACTAATGCAAGCTGATATTTTTCGACCCAACTGCACTTATTGGTTCAGAAAACTGTGCAAAACACAATTTATTTTAATCACAGCGTTTGAGGAAAAACGACATTTGACACACATGACACGACCTGATGTTTTCGAGCCCAACTATTCCTATTAGTCCAGAAAACTTCCATTTAGCATAAATGCCTCTTTTTGAGAGAAAAACATTTGTTTTGAAAAAATGACATTCAGTCTACAACATGCTGATATTTTCCAATTGTATCTAATAGGCATCAGTGGCCAAAACTGGATCCACTCAAAAAAGTAAAAACTTCTTACAATACTTTTCCGATTAGCGTAAATGCATACTTATTTTTTTTTAGTTATTTAAACTTTTGTAACAAAAAATATATTCTGCAACAACCTGATATTTTTTAACTGCTGATTTTTAAGAAGTGGTGAAACCCGTTTCCAATAAAAATTTTTAAAAACATCTCCCTAATAATTACAACTTTTTGTTAAAAAACGACATTTAATCTGCAACAATGTATGTAGTTCTAAATAGCTGAAGCTGGTTAGAAATGAATTTCATATCATCCAAATCTTTATATATCTGTTTCTATTCAAAAATTTTCCCATTATATGTTTGTCAAAAAAATTGAGCGATCCTAACAATTTTTTTACACACTTATACTATAAAAATTAAGCTCCTGGTCTCACATAAAAATTCTAACCATCACGATTTCTCCAAATTCAAAGTTACTACTCATTATCACCCACATATCTGTTTTTAAGAAATTTTTTGATTGACTGCCGGTACAGCTAAAGAAGCCATCGAACGTAGCCCTCGAAATCACCCACATATCTATTTTTAAGCAATTTTTCGATTGACTGCCGGTACAGCTATCAAACCCATCCTACGCATTCCACGAAACTTATTTTTTAAAACTAAAAATTTTCGAAATCGCTCCAGCGCCTTCTTACGAACATTAGACTGTGACAGCAGACCGAAAATTGAAATAGAAATAGAAAAAGAGAAATATTTAGAATTATATATGTATTTCAAAAAATTATATTCTTTCATTCAATCATTCAATTTAATTTTATGATTCCGACAAAAATTTTCATACATAAAGATAGCGGTTTTATATTTAAGCTTTAAATGGAAAATGTATGTAACTGCATTTGCAAATTATGTGTTTATTTTTTCGTCATTTTTTGAACGATACATTTTAAAAGACAAAACAAATATTTGACCAGCGTGTAGAAAATAATAAAATTTTCCCTAATTTTTTTAATAATATGAAAAAATAAATTAAAACATAATAAAACATGACAAACAAAGAAACATAACAAACAAAATAAATAATAATATTTTTAACTCACTTAAATCAGTTATTTAAAGTGCTTGTTTGTTTTTTGTGTTTGTTTTCATTACCTCCACTCCAATTCCCAACAATTTTGTACTACAAATAACTTTTGAAATATAATAACTATTATAACAATTATTATCAAAAATAAGCTTTATAACATAATAACTTTGTTTAAAAGCGTGATTTTTTGTCTCTAATAAGGTATAATTAAATCAAATCAATCAAAATGTATACGAATTTTTTTGACGTATTTGATATTTCTAATTTTACGGTTTTAGTCAAAACCCTCGATTTCAAACTCTGATTGATTTTTTAGTACAGAACCAAAATAAACCTATAGAGAAATTTTAAAATCTAAAACTCAATGTAAAAATATGAAGGGGTTGAAATCTCAAGGCTCGGAGATATCAAGACTTCGCTCTGAGTTGAGAATTTTGATATTGTTTTCAATCTCAGATGAAAAACTAGATTATTGCATTAGAAGTTTATCAAAAAAATGTTGTCAAGTGTGTCAAAAGAAAGATTTTTATTTTTTTTTAACCCAATTTTTTGGAAAAAAATAAAATTGATTATTTGTATGACATGAAATTTTTTTATTATTATAGAGAATTATGGCACTATAAGTTTGTCAAAAAAATAATGTCAAGTCTGTCAAAAGAATGATTTTCATTTATTTTTTAGAAAAAATAAAATTTTATTTGCATGAAATGAAATGTAATGAACATGAAATTATTATAATTGAGAATTTTATTGCATTATAAGTTTTTTCAAAAATATATTGTCAAGTGTGTCAAAGAAATGATTTTCAGTTATTTTTTTAGACAAGTTTTTAGAAAAAAAAATTTAGTTGTTTGTATGTCGCAAATGTAATTGAACATGAAATTGAACATAGAAATTTTTAAATTTTTTATAGTTTTTGAAATATTTTTAGAATTTTGAAAAAGTTTTAATTTTGATTTTGTTATAATTTTTGGAATTTGTGAATTTTTGAATTTGTGAATTTTATATATATTTTTAGAATTTTGAAAAAGTTTTCAATTTTCGATTTTGTAAGAATTTTTGAAATATTTTTAGAATTTTGAAAAATTTTAAATTTTTGATTTTATTATAATTTTTGGAATTTTGGAAAAAGTTTCAATTTTTGATATTGCTATAATATTTGCAATATTTTAAGAATTTTGGGATAAGATAGAATTTTTGAATTAGTAAGAATTTTTGGAATATAATTGAATCGGTCATTTCAAAAACCTCATAAGTCACTCAATTAGAATTTTTCAGAAATCAATAAAAACTGTTTCATACACAAACAAATGAGTTTTAAAGGACTTTTTTATGTTTAATTTAGTATTTGAGTGGTGAAAAATTAAAATAGCGAATAACCTATACAATTTATTAATAGAAATAATGAAAAAAACCTGAAAAACAGTTCTTGACTTATGTTGTTTTAGCAAGAAATAGGGTTAGTGGTATAAAGTTTAATCAAAAAAATCGTAGTAATCATATTTTTTATTGCTTATTATTGAGAATTACACTTAAAAATAATCTTATTAACATTTTACATGTATTAATTTGTCATGTTTTAATATCTTTATGGTACATAGTCATATTCTCCATCATTCTTAATTATGAGTTAATTCATATATAATAGTATAATACGAATATAATTCATATATAATACGAATCCTCGAAAAGAGGACGAGTGTCATGGGTCCGTACCTGCGGGTCCTCTCGTCCTACGCAAGGATGCAGGACTGCTATCGCTATCGACTTACGTGGTTTTTACCCAGAATACGCATCTCCCTTTAAGGAATCATTTCCTGCAAAAAAAGCATGTTGGTAAAAAATGTTACTTAAGAGGTTTTTGAAATGACCGATTCAATTATAATTTAGAAAAAGTTTAAATATTTGATTTTATTCTAAGTTTTGGAATATTGTTGGAATTTTGAAAAAAATTTCAATTTTAGATTTTGTTAAAATTTTTGCAATTTTTTTAGAATTTTTGAAAAAAGTTTGAATCTTTGATTTTATTTAATTTTAACAATATTTTTGGAATTTTGAAAGAAATATGAATTTTTTGATTTTGTAATATTTTCTCGGAACGCTAAATGGAGAGGTTTTTGAGTAGTTTATTGAATGTATCATTTTTTCTAATAAATTATGTTACTTTATGATCTGATAAACAGGGCCATCTTGAATTGTAAAACTTCATATAAAAAATACTAATCAAAACACTAATCCACTTTTTTTCATACGGCAGTCGGCAAGCTTCATTGTTTTATGCAAATGGCATCAGACAACAAAAGTTTTGGATTTAGTAGTAAATACGACATATAGAGGTAAATAATAGATAAGTTTTACACTCAAAAAAATAAAGAAAACTTTTACAAAATTTTTATAAATATACACAAAAATTTTTTTGATAAAACTACATTTTATTTCCTTCAAATCCAAAAATAATTTGTAAATCATAGTTATTTATTTAACTAGGCAGTAAAATAGTAGATTGACTGCCGCGGCTGATAGTTCATAGCTGAGCGAGCGAGGCTAGGAATTCAGCCAAGGCAGTCAATCTACCTTGCTGCCGAGTTGAACATATAATTTTTTCTCCGATTAATTACAATGATATGTAATTTAATAATTATTACTTTAAAAATAAAGCAAAATTTTAAAAATGAAAAAAAAAATCGCAATTGTCGGAAGGATTAGTTGTTATGGAAATGTCATAATAATTATAGTTTGACAAATTAAAAAATTTCTGCCAGATTTGTGGAAAAATATCTGTTATTTTTATGAAGTCTAATTATTTTGCTGCCCAGGCAGCAAAGTACTTACTTTGCTGCCTAGGCAGGAAAAGTGCCACTTTGCTGACTGAAATAAGTCTGCAAAATTTATATTTGCTGTCAATCGGAGAAAAAATTAATTTTTGGTTTTTTCAAACAATTTTTTTTGTAATCTCCAATATTTTTGGTAAAATACAAAAAATTTTGTGAGTTGTATATTTATAAAAAGATTGTAAAATTTACCTAGTTTTTTTGAGTGTATATAAATATTCAAACTACAATTAAAATATACTTTCTGAGAGGTAAACTGTCGTAACTAACAAATCTTTGATTTTGGGGTTATCGTTGTAACTGCATTTTTGAGTGCTAAAATTTCGTATCTAAACATCCAAAGAATGACGGTATAAGTGAGAACTAAGCGAATATGGCAGAGGTAAGCTCGTGTAAAAAAACTTTGCAATGTAACAATAAAAAGTGCTATCTTGTAAAAACTGTCGGATGTCAGTTACTACTATCAGCCGATCACCAAAACCAATTTTTAAAGTGCATATACACATCTGTCAAATCGTATTTTTTGTTTAATTTGCTTCTTTCTGGAAAACCAAAATTTTTTCACAGTCGTGCGTGACTTTTTGATTTGATTCAAAATTATACATTTATTGCGAGTTTTTTAACTCTACAAGAAAAAAAAATTAGTTTCTCCCTCCCTGCAGTTTTGTTCATAAACTTACAGAAAAATTGACATATTAGTTTTTTATCATAACCAAAGATAGTTTTTTGAAATTTATCAATTAAAAATAAATTTGTGAATAATGAAAAAAGTTTGTCTGCAAATTTTTAATAATATACTTTAAGAAAAGTTCCATAACTTAATATTTCTTCATGTTGTAAGAGAATATTCCTTGCCCTTTATAAAATATTTGACATAAAAAATCACTGGGAATAACTCAATAAATTTAAATTATTGTCGTTATTATTGTCATTCATTTTATAAAAATTAACACAACTATGAAGAAAAGATTTAATACTTTTTGGCATTTTAAATGGAGAATGGTTTTTAATTTATAATTTAATAAAAAAGTTTATGGTAGTAAATATAAACATTGAAAAACAAACCAAAATGAAGAAAAGCGAAATAGAATTTGACAGATTTTTCGTCTCTCTTCATATATTTTTGGAGCTACGTTCTCTCTGTTTTTATATATACTATAAGGTGGCGATAGTTTTCACCTGAGGTTTAAATTTATATTTTAAATAAATGTCAATAGTAGATCAATTGAAATAGACTATTTATGCGTCTTTGGGGTGAGTTTCATCAACTAAACGCAAACATGATGTGGTGAATTACTGTCAATTCATTGATTTCTCAAAATAAACCTCTAAAAATCCATAATAACTGCCGAAGTAATCGCAGTTCTTTAAATATGTTACGTAAATTCGGACCTTTAATACGAATAATATAATATTAAACCGGAAAACTTTTGAATCTATGACAAGCAAAATACACTTGCAAATCTCTTATTATGAATCACAGAATAATATAAAAAACTATCAATTAGCTAACACAGAAAATAAACTAAACTCATTGAATCACAAAAACAAATAAATAAGAAAACTTTGATATCACAATTGAAGACAAATAATTTAATTTTCTATAAAAAAATTCACATTTTTTCTATCATTATTTTTATTACATCATATTTGTTTTATTACATCATATTGACATACGAGTTAACGTGAGATATCACATACCACTGGCAATAGCTGTGAGATATCACTAGCCAAGGTGACATCTTAGTGGTGGTGGCGGATGAAGTGTATTCAGTCAACGGCTGTGAAATCTTAGCTGTGAAATAATCCTTGATGATGAGACGCTATTGCTTCCTTGAAGAAACGAGCCTTCATATAACTATGTGTGGGCTTTAATCTTCAAGAAAGACCGAGCGTCACATGATCAAGGAAATGCAACCGGCTGGATTATTGGCAACTACAGTTTTGTTTTGTTTCAGCAAATTTTTGTAAACATTTCCTATTTACTTTTTAATTTACTTTTATTTTCTCTATTCTATCATAAAATATTGGCCTATGTCATATTTTGTCAGTGATAGGATTTTTTGTTTAGTTCTTTAACCAAAAATATAAAAAAACAAAAAAAGAAAGATTTACGTCCATCAACATCTTTGAACGTATGTTGTTGTGGGACCTTGGTCTTAAAAGGTTTTTATGTGTTATTGTGACACATATTGTAATTCCTACTACACAACACATTTTATAAAAAAAAAAAAAAAATATTGAATACTAATCACTATTCTTTGATTTTAATTTATGTACTATTCTCGATCAAAAAAATGTGATCGCTTATATACACATATTATTAGGTTTCCTGTTTCCCACTCCAAGCAATTTTCACTAATACAGACATCAATTCTATTTTTTTTCAAATTAAACAATCATTTATGTAAAACATGTTTTGCGATGTATTACTAATTGAAACAAAATAATACAGTAGTACAAACAAATGTCCCTACGCTTATTACAATTGAAGAAAATAAATTAACAAATTATTAGCGAATTCTTTGAATACGAATACCATTATTTTAGAGTAAAAATTGAAAATAGTCCCTCGTTACAAATATTTAATAAAACTCTATAGCTACTGCGTTTTATATTTGCTCTCATGTATATTATGTAATCGAAAAGATCAGCCATTTGTACTGGATGGTCATTTTGTTGTGTTTTCTCATGTGTTCTCATGTGAGATTTTAACTGATTTTAACATGAGACTCATAGTTTGTTTATATAAATGAATGCAATATCCCAACGAATTCCGTTTCTACAGGAGAAAATTTTTACAGATTTTCCATAAAAAGACTACACTACGATTCTATCTCGATTCTTTCTACAACATTTTAGTGTCTTTTGATTGGTTAATTCTCTGATCAGTATGCCATCTTTATACATGTTTTAATAAAGTGAACTAAAACAAAACAAAATCAACAATGTATATGTTTTTAGTTCATGATTACCATAATCCGTGAGAAAATATTTTTTAATTTTAAGCAATGTTTATATTCAAATATGCAAAATATAATGTGAAATATATAAACGTGAAAGTGCACTTCAAAAAATTAAGTAAGTGAAGAAAGAGAAAAATTTCCTAAAAAACGTTTATGTTTAAAAAATATTTGATGAAATTTTTTAGATAAAGTAAATAACTATGGCGACTGATAAGCAATAAAGTTCTGATAACAATAAACTTAGGAGACAATCCTGGAGAAAAGGAAAATCGCCATGAAAAGTTTTTGTATATCCTTTTTTTCGGTAAAATTAAATTAAAGTAGTTTTTTACTTAGTATTACATTCATGAGCTCAAAGTGAAATTATTACCCCCACTTTTTTTGACATTTCTTGACGTTTTAGGACCTCCTGATTCTAAAAAAGCAAAAAAAAAAAAATGTATGTCTGTCTGCCGGCCGGCCGTCATTGCTGCAGGGAAAACCGCTGGAGGGATTTCAAAAATTTTTTTTTCTAAAAATAGGTATTTTCAAGGGACAGGTCTGAAAGGACGCTGTGTTCGATAACTGTACCGGAAGTCTGTCAAAAAAATCATTATGTGTGTCGAAAATAACAAATTTTCATATTTTTGGTTTAAAAAACGTTCATTTTAAGTGATTACGAGTAGGAACATTAAATTTGGAGAAATCTTGATGGTCGGGATTGGTATGTGAGATCAAAAACTAGATTATTGCATTATAAGTTTGTCAAAAAAAAGTTGTCAAGTGTGTCAAAAGAAAGATTTTTATTTATTTTTTTGCTCAATTTTTTGGAAAAAAAATAAAATTAATTGTTTGTTTGAAATGAAGTTTTATTATTATTATTGAAAATATTATATGCCATATTATAAGTTTGTCAAAAAAATGTTGTCAAGTGTGTCAAAAGATTTTTATTTAGTTTTTTACCTAATTTTTTGCAAAAAAAATAAAATTGTTTGTTTGAAATGAAATTTTATTATTATTATTGAGAATTATGGCATTATAAGTTTGTCAAAAAATGTTGTCAAGTGTGTCAAAAGAAAGGTTTTTATTTATTTTGTGCCCAAGTTTTTTAGAAAAAAATAAAATTAATAGTTCGTATGACATGATATTTTGTTATTATTATTGAGAATTATGGCATTATAAGTTTGTCAAAAAATAATGTCAAGTGTGTCAAAAAATGATTCCATTTAATTTTCTAGCCAATTTTTGGGGGAAAAAAATGTAGCTGTTTTTATGACGTAAATGTAATTTAAAATGAAATTGGACATGGAAATTTTTGAGTTTGTTATAGTTTTTGAAATATTTTTGGAATTTTGAAAAAGTTTGTATTTTTGATTTTGTAATAATTTTTGCAATACTTATAGAATTTCGGCAAAAGTTTTAATTTTTGATTTTGTAAGAATTTTTGAAATATTTTTAGAATTTTGAAAAATTTTTAATTTTTGATATTATTATAATTTTTGGAATTTTGAAAAATGTTTCAATTTTTGATTTTGTAATAATTTTTGCAATATTTTTAGAATTTTGGAAAAAGTTTTAATTTTTAAGAATTTTTGAAATATTGGAATTTAGAAAATATTTAAATATTTGATTTTATTCTAATTTTTGGAATATTTTTGGAATTTTGAAAAAGTTTGATTTTATTTAATTTAACAATATTTTTGGAATTTTGATTATAATTTTCCGGCAACGTATTGATGTTTCGTGTTAGTTTTGTAATAAATTTTTCAACAGAGATAAGAAATACTTGTACTTAACAAAGAGTTATGTTTGATGTACATCGCTGCCCAAAACTAAAAACCATGTCCTCATAAAAGTTTTTTGCTGAAAACTATATCAAAATCCTTAACCCAGACCGAAGTCTTGATATCTCAGAGCTGTGAGATTTCAGCCCCTCCATATTTTATCTTTATATCAATAAAAAATTTCTTTTACGTTTTCAGAAGCATCGGGAAAAAAACAAAAAAAACATGGTTAAAATTAATGTAAATTTTGTAGTAAATTTTGAATTAATTTAATTAATTAATTAATAACACTACATATATTAAACTGTATAACTATGTACTAAGTCTAAATAAATAAATTTATTAGAAATAAAACAGGGGCGTCAATTGGGTAGGGCTGGGTGGAGGGGGGGGGGGGCATTGGCGATTCAATACAACCATCCTATCGTGGTAGAATTATACACTATAAAAATTTCAATGCACTGTTATTTTGTAAATTCGTCTAATTTTTAGAAGATTTACTTAACTACTATACCAATTTTATCGTGTACTATTAATTGAAATATATCTGATAATATAATTATTACGTTACATATTATTTTGGCCCGACTAAAGTACAGTTCACCGCTATCGTTCTTTGTATCAAGGACTAGAGCGCCGCCGATACGAAAGGCGGTCGTATTGTTTCTAATCTTCTAATGAAATCAGTTTTATAAACAAAACACGATCGTTCTTCTAAAAACGCCGTGGATGTGTATTTTGACAAAATTCTATCGTACTATGAGGTGCGCGGCCTCACTGCTTTTAGAAGAACGATTGTGTTTTGTTTATAAGATATTCGTGTCTGAGCCAGAGGAAGCAAAATATTTCATTAGTATAGGGTTCCTCGAGAGTTTATAGTGCAGTATTTAACATTCAAATTTCAATTGTTATTGGCCATTGGTAATTTATATAAACTTAAAAATAAGTACATGCAGGAGAACACAATCTAATTATACCCCATTTATTTTAAGAACCCTGACTGTTTGGCCCTGTTTTTTATCTATATCATATTGTACAAATTTTACAAGACTTTTTTAAAAACAATAAATTAAAAGCAATTCTAAATGTCAAATCCTATAACATATCAAAAGTTTTCTTGATAGTTGTGCTAATTTTTATAAAATGAATGAAAATAATTACTCCCGTAATTTAAATTTTTTGTGTTATTTCCTGTGATTTTATAATAGTGAATGTTTTATAATGGACAAGCAATAGTTTCTAACGACACGAACCAATATTTAAGTTATGTAAATATTTTCAAAGTATATTATGAAAACTTGCTGAGAAATTCTTTTCGTTATATGGACTATAATTTTAAATTCATAAAATAGCAAAAATTATATGTTTGGTTGGTTATAATAAAATCCAAAACGTATCCTAAACGTCAATCTTTGTTCATTTTTTTATACAGTTATTATTTTAAAACTATTATTTTTGTGGTAGGTTTTTCTTATAGATTTAAAAGAAGCTCGCAATAATTGTACAATTTTGAATCAAATGAAAAATGTACGCACGTATGTGGGTCGGTAGACATAACTCGTTCTCTCTGAGACAAATAAAGGAAAACAAACAAAAAAACGATTCGACAGAAGAAGAGTCACATGGGGATTGCAATCCCGAGGTGTTTTATGGATTCTGGGACTACGTGACTCATAAATTTTGAGTCCCGGGATGCCCGGGATCTAAAAAATCGTATAGAAAAACCATCCTTTTCTTTTTTGATGCTGCACGATCTGCTGTCGTTTACAAATTCATTCTCTGAACAAAGCAAAGATATAATAATTTCTAGCACAAGCGCTTTTATTAATACTGCTTTCTTGATGCTTAAACAATGCAGAGATGATACTAAGTCCTTGCATTTAAATGTTTTTAAATATATGTGTGTATAAAAATGTGTATGTTATGTTTTACGAAAAAAATCTTTTTATGTCATTTAAATTCTCGCCCCCTAAGACTTTGGTGAAATAACGCCACTGAAATAAAATTAAATTCAACTAAAACAAAATTTGTTTTAATTACTACATGTTTTATTCAAATTGACCGATAGAATCGAAGGGGAAAGAAAACTAACAAAATTTCTACGTAAAAAGTGAAGTATTAGTAAAATAAAGTGATATATTTGATGTAAGAGCAAAGTTGAATTTTTTTTTGTTTTCTGTTATAGGCATAAAAGTAAGTGGGCATGTAATTATTTAGCAAGTTTGAAAGTTCGGAAGGGCCCCAAAAATGGCAAAAACTGGTTTTTTAGTGTTTTTGGAGTAGGTCGCTTCACTAGTTTTAAAATATTTCGGGCTCTAATGATCATAAAAAAATATTAAAAATTTTTGTGATAAATTTCGAATCGATCTAGGGGGTTAGGTACTTTAAAAGTGTAACCGGAAAAATCGTCGAATTTTCATGAAAATTTCAGGGAACATGTATTTTAATAGTCTTAATATGGGATTTAATTTTAATGAAAAAATTTTAATTTTTTCGGCCACAATTGGCTTTTTCGCTAAATTTGGACAATGGCGCCTTTTTATGAGAAGTCATCCAAAATTAATTTCTTTTTAATCTGTACTTTTTATCTACTTTAACCTAAGTATAATTAAAATTTTGTTGCCTTAATTTAAATGCCCATTTTTGGGAATGAAAAAAAATTAATTTTTGCATTTTTTTGACATTTTACCATATATACGGTATTATTTATGCTATGTAATTATCATGTATTTTTCAATTAAAATATGCTAAATAATTTAATTAATTTAATTAATTTATTAGATCCACATTTAGTACAGGATTATTAACTTAATAAAAAAACACATGTGAATTTTTCATATACCAAACTTTAAAAAATCGTAAGAAAAAATCCATATTGAACTGCTGACTTTTTATTTCTCAATTTCATAGCTGCATATGTTTACTTTAAAATTTGTGAAAAACAAAAAAAAAAAAAGCCTACTTTTTGAGATATGAGCTTTGAAGTAAACCAAGGTTTTACGCGCCGCCTAGCGGAAAAGAGAAAAGTTATTAATTTTAAACTTACTTATTTCAATTATTCAATTATTTTCCTTTTAACTTGCAAAAATATACGTAAGTCGGATGAAATTTGTGGCACCTATTCACAAAACATTGCCACCATTACCAAAAACTACGTGAAAAAGCCTCAAAATTCAACCGCGCATAACTCCGATTCAGAGTACTCAAAAAATAAAAGCAGAAATCACTTTTTTCCTTTTGTCAATGCCAACAAAATATCAAAATTTCAGATTTTTTAAAAATCAAAATTTTAAAAATCAACAAAAAAATGTACGTTTTCAAAATAATAGCCCATATATCTTAGAAAGCAGCCCAAAAAAAATCAAGTTAATTATTTATATTATACACAATATTCATTTATGTATCAACATTTATCAAAATGTATATTATTTATATATGCTTTTTCGGGATCGGATACAACATCAGCGATCTTTAATACAGGAAAAAAACTGTTTTAGAAATTTAAAAAAAATACAAAAAAGACATTTCCGAGTATATGCAATGTTTTTATAATACGAATTCTGCAAAAGAATTCTTAAAAACTGCACAAGAAGTTTGTATTAGACCGCTTTATGGATTTCTACCAACAGAAAATAAGGAATTAAGCATAATGAGATATATATATATATACAGGGTGAGTTTTTTAAAAAATGCCAGGCTTTTATCTCGAGAACCATGCTAGATAGGACAAAATAACCCATGGTGATATTTGTTAAGGGTCGAGGGGGACGTTTAGTGATTATATTGAATGACCTTGAAACTCATAAGTATTGGAGATATATGCTAAAGTAAGGTTTTTTTAAATTAGAACCCATATATTTAAGGGTCTTTTTAAATTAAGTAAATCAAACTACACACTTTTTGCTTACAAAATTTTTTTGTAAAGTGTACGATTTAGTAGATATGATTAACATTGATTTGCACTAAAGCAAACGTGTCTTCGCTAAGGTCTTCAGAAAAAAAATAAAATTTCGATAAATTAAAAAAAAAACAATGAAAATCATTCAATTAATTTAAATATTATTGCACCGTGGTCTACTGCGTGAAATTGATTTTCGTTGTTTTTTTTTAATTTATTGAAATTTTATTTTTTTACTGAAGAACTTAGCGAAGACACGTTTGCTTTAGTGCAAATCAATGTTAATCATATCTACTAAATCGTACACTTTACAAAAAAATTTTGTAAGCAAAAAGTGTGTAGTTTGATTTACTTAATTTAAAAAGACCCTTAAATATATGGGTTCTAATTTTAAAAAAACCTTACTTTAGCATATATCTCCAATACTTATGAGTTTCAAGGTCATTCAATATAACCACTAAACGTCCCCCTCGACCCTTAACAAATATCACCATGGGTTATTTTGTCCCATCTAGCATGGTTCTCGAGATAAAAGCCTGGCATTTTTTAAAAAACTCACCCTGTATATTACTTAAAAAAACAGTTAGTAGTAAAAAATTTGTTCCATGTAAATTGTTCATGCTCCCACCAACACATGAAGCACTGTATCAACATTCGTTACCAGTTTATTTTCAAATTCAAACATGGCTTGGTAGAGATGATTTAAATCTATTAGAATTTGGTTGGAGACAGTCTGAAGATGGCTTAATGCCAATTACGACAACAAAAGAAGCTGTACCAGATGTTTTATTACAACATATTAAATGTTTTTGTAGGACTGGTTGTAAACGTACCAATTGTAAATGTAGGTCAAGTGGCAAGTTTTGCAGCTATATTCCTACTGAAGAAATAGAAGATGATGCCGAAGAAAATAATGTCGATGAAAGCGAAGAAGAAGAAAATATTGAAATGAGCAATTATGATAATGAGGATGAAAATTATAGCAGTAGTGACTATTTTGAAAGTGATACCATTCTAGATAGTTCAAGTGAAATTTCCGAAACTCATTCTTATAGCATGTACGAACCAGTTGTTGAAGTAGAAGAAGATATATTTTTTTCTGATGATGATATAAACAATACTGATTTACACGAAACTAATAACAGTAAAAAAAAGAAAACTGTAGAATAGAATTTTCAATTGAAAACATAATTGGCTTAAAATTATTTATGCTGTGTACTTTATATATTAATAAAAAATGTTTTAAAAAAATTGCATATTACATTTTTTCAAAATCTTATATTAAATATTTACAATAATTAGAATAACATTTTAATTATTTACCAAAAGCAATTTAGGGCATTGCAAGAAAAAAAAACAGTTTTGTAGGTTATGTATAAGTTCAAAAAATATTTTTTTTTTAATTTGAATCGCATATTTCACTTTTATGCAAAATACATGATAATTAGAATAAATAATACCGAATATATGGTAAAATGTCAAAAAAATGCAAAAATTAATTTTTTTTTCATGCCCAAAAATGGGCATTTAAATTAAGGCAACATAATTTTAATTATACTTAGGTTAAAGTAGATAAAATAAAGTACAGATTAAAAAAAAAATTAATTTCGGATGACTTCTCATAAAATGGCTCCATTGGCCAAATTTAACGAAAAATGCAAATTGTGGCCGAAAAAATTAAAATTTTTTCATTAAAATTAAATCCCATATTAAGACTATTAAAATACATGTTCCCTGAAATTTTCATGAAAATTCGACGATTTTTCCGCCCCTTATCATAAATTTAGTAAAAAAAAAGTCACGCGATTCGGTTGTTTGAGGTTAGGTTACACTTTTAAAGTACCGAACCCCCCTTGAAGGATTCGAAATTTAATCACAAAAATTTTTAATTTTTAATTTATTTTTATGATCATTAGAGCCCGAAATATTTCAAAACTAGTGAAGCAACCTACTTTAAAAACACCAAAACACCAGTTTTTGCCATTTTTGAGGCCCTTCCGAAACTCCAAATTTGCTAAATAATTACATGCCCACTAACTTTTATGTCTATAACAAAAAAAAATTCAACTTTGCTTTTACATCAATATAAAATGCTAATATGACACTATAAAGAAAGTTGTTAAAATTTCACTACAGAATTGTTCCATAGCGATTCAAGTGGTAGTATTACATGATGAATCGCAGTTGAGCATTCGTTCATAAATCAAGCGGACATTTTATTTTTTTACAAACAAATTTCCATACCTTTTTCAACACGGTTCTACAGCTCAGTGAAGAAGTTTCCATCAGAAATGGTTTTATACAATTGTGATATAATCAACAAGCATATAAACAAAAATTTGGTAGTCCAATGGGCTCACCTGTTAGTCCATATTGTGCTAATTTAATAACGGAATATGTTGAAGAAGCTGTGTTAAAAGATATGAACTTCAAACCACCTTTTTTATTTCGATATGTCGATGACATTCTAACTACTTGTCCCAAAAACAAAATATAAGAATTTCTTAATAAATTTAATAATTTTAACAACAATATCCAGTTCACGCTTGAAACAGAAATTGATTGCTGTCTACCATTTTTAGATCTTATCATACATCGTCAAAGTAATGGAAAATTAATTACTGATTGGTTCCATAAAAAAACATGGTCTGGAAGATACTTAAACTTTGATTCGTGGCTACCACAATCTTATAAGAGAAGCACCGCACAGTGGTACAGATCAATTTCAGTTCGGCAAAAATTCATTTTATGAGTGATTCTTATGTATTTTTTAACGCTGAATCCGAATCTGCAAAGGTGCGTAGGTGCAAAGTGTTTTTTTTATGATTCCTTTGGTTTTATATAGTCATTTTATGCAGGAAAATGAATTTTAAATTTACCCGGGTTTTTTTTCCGATCCGAATTTTCGGTTTTTCGGGTTTCCATGATAGATAGGTAAAAAATAACTTCAGATTTGGATTCAGCGACCAAAAGTATGGTAGAAACGATATAAAACTTTACTAGTTTGTTAACTTTAAATTTGACCTCACGTGACCTTTGAGAGGTCACATCTTAATTTCCGCAAAAGTCCTCACTAATTTATGAGTGTCCAATTGAAGCCTGGTACTTTCTCTACAAGCTCCAAAAGAAAAAATAATTGATTGATTGATTGATTGATTGATTTATATATATTTAGCAATATGCTATTAAATTTACATTTTTTTCATTTCCATCTAAACTTAAAATACATTTTATAATTTACATTATTTGACGAAAATTAAATATACTACACCGTCCTTAAAATATCGGATAGTTTTAGTTGGACATTTTATTTGATAAACTTTATGGTTTGTCTTTTAAATCTAACTTCAATAATTTCGTTTTTTACATCGTGAGGTAACTGGTTAAATAATTTTGGTCCTTTGTATTCAGTTGTATTTTGGCCAAATGCAGATCGATGTTTCGGTAGCCTAAAATCATCAATATTTCTCAGCCGATACTGATGCGCTTCATAATTATAAATAACATTATTCGACATATACTCTGGTAGTTTTTTATTTTTTATCTTCCATATCCACAAAAATACATTCAAAACAATACGTTGAGCCACACTCATCCACCCTAATGTCTCCAACATCCATTTAACACTCGTCCATTTTGGTACCCTTAAGATTACGCGCATTATTTTATTTTGTAATTTTTGCAGTCTTTGTATTTCTGCTTCATTACACATAAATAACAAAGTAGAACAATATTCGAAATGTGGCGCTATTATTGAATAATACAGGTTAATCTTTGCGTCTATCGTTAACTTTTTGGATACTCTTGATATAAATCCAATTTTTTTCCCTATTTTTTTACATACATAATCCACATTTTTGCTCATACACAAGTTCATTTGCACTATTATTCCTAAATACTTCACACTGTCCACAAATTCGATCACGTTTCCTTCGATAATTATTTGCTCATTCACCAACCGATCATAATTATTATTTTTTGACACAATCATACTTTTCGTTTTACTAAGATTTAATTTCATTTTATAAACCGCTAACCATTCAGAAATTTTAGATAAATCTGCATTCATTATTCGTATTCCTTCATTTATATCTTTTACATGCATGTACACCAGTGTGTCATCAGCAAACATCCTTATTTCCACATTCGATACACATAATCCAATGTCATTAATGTACAATATAAACAGCAATGCTCCCAACACTGAGCCTTGTGGCACACCATTGTCCGTTCTTATTTTATCTGAAACAGCTTCATTCAGTCTCGTACTTTGATAACGATTATTTAAATAACTTTCAAACCATTTTTTCTCCGTTCCTTTCACACCATACTGTTCTAGTTTATCAATTAAAATTTTTCTATCGATCGTTTCAAAAGCACGCCTTAAATCTAAAAACACTACAAGCACACATTCATTTATATCCAAAAACGCTTTCCATTCATTTAAAACATTGTTAAGAGCAGATTCACACGAATGGTTCTTTCGAAAACCTGATTGATATTTTGAGATCAATTGATTTTTTTCCACATAATCTTGGAGCTGGTTTTTAACAATAATTTCTAAAACTTTTTCATGAACTGGTAACATATTGTTACGATTCAGAAAAATCTAGACGATTACAGTCACTTCCAGGAAAATAAAATCAACAAAACACAACAAACAAATTAATGAAATGAATATTGTTGTTGTTGTCTCTTCTTAGAAATAGGGTCAACATAAACGATTTTATGAATCAAATCAACATAACGTAAAATAATCGAATATTCTAATATTTTCTCAAGGTTTCTGGAAAGTGATGTCGAATTATCTAGAAGTATTGCAGAAGGTATATAAGAAAATTACCTCTTGTAGTTTGGAATTAGTTTATTTTAGACCTGCGACAGTAAAGTGAAATTAAATGTAAAATAGTTTTATTTTAAACCTGCGATAGTGAAGTTAAAATTATAAAAGTGATCTTTAAATTAGTTTTTGTGTAAAGTTATTTTGTAAATAAAGTTTAAAGTGTTATAAAGTAGAAATAATTTGTGTATTATTTTCAACGTTGTGAACTGGAAATTTCTACAATCAACCGTTGGAGTTTCTGAAGCTTTTGAAAGAATATTCTAGTTAGGAATATTGTATGCTGTATTGTTTTCCTGTTGTTGTGAAACAATTGAGTTGTTGAATACTTAATAAAACCTGGTGTTTGTGCTTACTAATCAGTGATCGAACTCAGGAAGAGATTGGGAATTACGTTTATCGAATTGTGAGCTAGGCCAATTCGAAGTAAGGTTGGAAAAACGTAACATTGGTGACAGCGGCGGGATTAGTTAGCTGTTAATAATGGTTTTATTAAGTGATTTAAAGGTTCTTGAGTTAAAGAAAGAACTAGAACAACGTGGATTGTCAACAAGTGGAAACAAAACTGAATTAATGCTACGGCTTCGACAAGGTATGGAAGCCAATGGAATGGACGTGGAAAGTTACCAGTTTGGAGTGATTAGTACAAATAATGATCTAGTGGCAGCTGATGAGGAGAAAAGTTTTGTTGCGGAAACAACAACTTCATTGCCATCTGGAAATTTCGATTTTACGCAGTTAATGGCTATGATGCAACAGATGAGTTTGAACATCAGTCAACAGAATCAGCAATTAAATGCCGCAAATGCCAATATGAATCAGAAATTGGATGTCGTAAACTCAAATATGGTTGCAAACAAAGACGAGCTGACTCAAAAATTTGATCAACAAAGCAGCAACATCAATCAACAAATGGCTGCTACTAAGGAAGAAATTAGCTGTAACATCAATCAACAAATGGCTGCAACTAAGGAAGAAATCAGTAACATCAATCAACAATTGGCTGCTAACAAAGAAGAAATTAGTGAAACAATCAGCCAGCAATTAGCTTTAAATCGCGATGAAGTAAAGCAAATTATGGATGAGAAACTTCTCCAAATCTCGACGGCATTTGATGGAAAGGTCGAGAAGATTCAAAGTGAAATTCAAGATTTTGAGCATAAGGTTTTATCGAAAGTTGATGATTTCGAAAAACGGTTGCAGGATGTTGAAACAGCTAAAGTTACTTCACAGGTGGTACAACAGATAGCAAATATTAAATTAAAACCACCGTCATACGATGGAACAACATCGTTCGGCATCTTCAAGTTCCAGTTCGAGACTGCAGCAGATCAAAATGTTTGGAACGCCGAAAATCGTCTTGCTGCATTGATAGTTGCACTTAAAGGGGAAGCAGCTGAAGCATTACAGGCAGTACCAGAAAACGATCGCAAAAGTTATGCAGAGGTGATGAATGCGTTGGAGCGTAAATATGGCAGTGACCATAAAAAGGAGCTATACCGGATCGAGTTAAAGGGTCGCTTGCAACGGAATGGAGAAAGCCTTCAGGACTATTCTTCGGCAGTAGAACGGCTTGTACATTTGGCACACTCGAATAATCCACCGTATTTTATGGAGAAAATGAAGATCGAGGCTTTTACAGATGGTATCCGAGATCCAGAAACCAGGATGGAAGTAATGACTACACCTAAGGCGACTTTCCATGAAACTGTCGCATACGCAATGCAATATGAGATGGTACAGAGGATGTGTATGCCATCTGGTGGATGCAGAAAAAGGAATGTAGAGGGGAACATCAAAGGGGAAGTTTTGGCACACAGAGATAGAAGCGACATCAGATGCTGGGTATGTGATGAAGAGGGTCACAAGGCACGGGAGTGCAAGAAAAACGGGGAAGCAAACAGATTGTCGTCTTCTGTGAAAAACAGAGGAGCCGAAGAAATGGAGCACGTAGGGTTCAAGAACAGCAGTAGAAAACTCCTGTGCTGGATATGTAGGAAATCGGGCCATATCTCACAGGACTGCTGGAACAGGAAGCGTGATAGATCTTCGTCTCCTATTCAACGGAAGCCTGTTGAAGGTGCAACTGTAAAGCCAAAAAGTGAGGAGAATGCAGCCTATATTCCAATTTCAAGAATTGCGGTAAATGGTGAAAGCTTGGGTATCAACGGACAACTTGAAGGTAAAGGTTGCTTCATGACACTGGATACAGGTTCAGCTCGAACATTCGTTCGCAAAGGTTTAATTGACGGTGTTTTGGAACCATCAAATGGATTGAAACTACAAACAGTAACTGGAGAATGCGCTGAAATAGAAGGTAAAAGAATCGCTGAAATAAAATTGGGAAATAACTGCTATCAACAAGAGGTGCTAGTAGCAGACATTATGGATGAAGTCATTTTAGGGATGGACTTCATGAAGGCGGAGGGATTAGTCTTCGATTTTGGATGTGGGTTCCTAAAGGTTAATAATGTTCAGATGCCACTACTTGTGAATAAGGCAGAGTCAACAGATATTGGCAGCGATGAGAAACTATGCAGTGCAGATGAAAATCCAGAATCATCATCCAAACAGATGACGGAAAGAAACGTCAACCGACGCAGACGTTTGAACAAGCTCCGAAAGTTAAAAACGAAACAGGTCCAAGTCCATAACGAGGTGAGCGATGTAAAAGAGGTGGTTCAAATAGCTGCAAACGGGGATGAATCGCAGCGGAAGATGAGAATGGTTCGGAGACATGGCATTGTGATACTCCCAAAGGGAAGTGATAAGAAGCACTTTAGAAATAATGAGAATCCCTACTCATCACGGTGGGCTGACATAAAACAAGGTAATGGCCCAGTACTTAGAAAGGAACCGGAAGTAATTCTAAACAGCCTGGGAAATAGGAAAAGAAAAAAAAAATGTTTGGATTCAACAATTGGAGGAGAGATCTAGATCCTGATCGGGACGAACAGGCTTAAGTGGAGGGTAATGTTACGATTCAGAAAAATCTAGACGATTACAGTCACTTCCAGGAAAATAAAATCAACAAAACACAACAAACAAATTAATGAAATGAATATTGTTGTTGTTGTCTCTTCTTAGAAATAGGGTCAACATAAACGATTTTATGAATCAAATCAACATAACGTAAAATAATCGAATATTCTAATATTTTCTCAAGGTTTCTGGAAAGTGATGTCGAATTATCTAGAAGTATTGCAGAAGGTATATAAGAAAATTACCTCTTGTAGTTTGGAATTAGTTTATTTTAGACCTGCGACAGTAAAGTGAAATTAAATGTAAAATTAGTTTTATTTTAAGCCTGCGATAGTGAAGTTAAAATTATAAAAGTGATCTTTAAATTAGTTTTTGTGTAAAGTTATTTTGTAAATAAAGTTTAAAGTGTTATTAAGTAGAAATAATTTGTGTATTATTTTCAACGTTGTGAACTGGAAATTTCTACAATCAACCGTTGGAGTTTCTGAAGCTGTTGAAAGAATATTCTAGTTAGGAATATTGTATGCTGTATTGTTTTCCTGTTGTTGTGAAACAATTGAGTTGTTGAATACTTAATAAAACCTGGTGTTTGTGCTTACCAATCAGTGATCGAACTCAGGAAGAGATTGGGAATTACGTTTATCGAATTGTGAGTTAGGCCAATTCGAAGTAAGGTTGGAAAAACGTAACAATATTAATTGGTCTATATTCTTCGCATTTTATTGTTTTACTAATTTTTGGAACCGGTGTTATTATTGACGTTTTCCAGTTTTCTGGAAAAACACCAAAATTTAACGATAGTCTAATAATTTCACCTAAGATGTTGCCAGTTATTTCAAAAGAATCAGGCATTACTTTTAATTTTGTTCAGTGCATCTCTAACTTCTCTATTGGTTACAGTGCTAAATTGAAATTCGCAGTTGCACGCACTTACCTTTTCTACAGGGGTTAATGCAATTGGAATTGAATCAATAATTTGGTTAATGCTATCTACGAAAAAACAGTTAAATAATTTTACCTTCTCATAATCATCATTAACTATACAACCATTAAAGTCAATTGCAGTCTCAGGTTCAGACTTATTATTGTATAGATAATTTTTTAAAATCAACCAAGTTTTTCTTGAATCCCCTTTAGCTTCACTCAATTCATTCATAATAAATTTATTCTTACTCTCATTCAACTCACTAACATACCTATTTCGTAATATTTTATACCGTTCATGCTTACTTTCATTTAATTCGTCTAATTTATACAAATGATATGCCTTATCTCTTTCTTTTTTCATTTGTTTAAGCACATTACTGTACCATTTACAATCATCTGTTTTTCCTATTGTATGCACATAAGACAATTCACTCACGCAAGCCTTTAAATTATAAACAAATACATCAGACATTAGATTAATATCACCCAATACGATAGTGTCATTGAAATCATATTTTAATAGACAATTATAAAGACGTTCTTGATTATATTTAATTACCGTTTTAAAAGATTTACTTTTCTCAATATTAGCATGTGATGGTGTAATAATTTCAATCATTTGAGTCAGCACCTTTGGGAGCAAAAGTTATAGCCAGTTGAATCTCGAATAAAAAACCCGGGCATTATGGGGGGATAATAATGTCAAAATCTTAAAACCAAAGGAATCATAAAAAAAACACTTTGCACCTTAACTTCGAAAATTCGATTTTTTCGGTTTTTCGGATAAATGGCTGACCTGGAGAAAAAACTGATGGCAGATTCGGATTCAGCGTTAAAAAATACATAAGAATCAATCATAAAATGAATTTTTGCCGAACTGAAATTGATCTGTGCACCACTGTGCACCGTTACTTTAATGGTTAAAAAAAATTTTGAGCCTATCTGATCCAAAATTCCATACTAAAAATTTTAATTTACTTTTTGAGACTCTCCAAAAAAACAATTATCCAGAAAATTTTATACGCAAATTAGTAAATCAACAAATTCATTGTAATAAAAAAACTATCTTGGAAAAATTATTTTTAAAGAACAACAACAAAATTTGCCTTATGTGAGAATATACCTAATGTGAAAAGTCTTTTGGAGCAAATAAAACATTTGTTGAAAAACTTTAATTTCGAAGTAGTTGGAACAGCTAATAACAGTTTATATGATACAATTTTTTCAAAATTAAAAGATAAAACACCCATCAATATTGAATCTAATTTGGTTTATCAATCAGATTGTGGATGTGGTAAATCTTATATAGGCCAAACTCAGCAATATTTAGGGAAACGCATAAAGCAACATCTAGACGACGCAAAAAAACATAGTAATGATAATATGAGTGCATTATCCAACCATAAAAGAAGTTGTCGTAAAAATTTACCACTTCAAAATTTTAAAATTTTGGACAAAAAAAAAATCTAAGCAAAAGAAGAATTTTGGAAATGATTCGTATAAAACAACATAAAAATTGTATCAATATACAAACTGATACAGATTTTCTGCATAACACTTACGATTTTGTTTTACAAAGTTAAAAAAGTTTTAGCCAAAATTAAACTTAATCAAGTCTTTACTACTTAACATTTTCTAATTTTTCCATTGTATTATTGTATTCTATTTTCTTTCAATTTTTTTTTATATAGTCAGCCTTTTCTTTTTTGATTGTTAGTTTTTCATAATAAGCTTTTCATATTTATGTTAATTATTGTTTAACTTATTATTTTTATATATATATATATATATATATATATATATATATATATATATATATATATATATATATATATATATATATATATATATATATATATATATATATATATATATATATATATATATATATATATATATATATATATATATATATATATATATATATATATATATATATATATATATATATATATATATATATATATATGGGTAGCGAAATCCTAAATTCGACGTCCACGCCGTGCTGCCTGGGTAATGCTGACAGAATTAGGTTGGTGTATTGGAGACAAGCAGAGTAAAAACTGCTTAGTCAATGACGCTACATCACGGCGAATTGGCGCCTTACAACCAATGCGACTCAAGCGTCTGTTCTCCATGTCAGGGGCGGCTTGGAGCGGGCGTCTGTCTTGAATCAAGCGGCTCGCTATATAAACGTGTAAAAAGGTTGTTTCTGGTGACCTTAATATGCAGAACGGACCCATTCACGACAATTTGGGTTGGGCCTAAGGTTAACACCCTAACCCGGAAAAAAAACTAATATGTTAAATTTGGTGATCAGAAAAAGAAAAACAGACCCGGACAACAAAACAGAATTTTACCTGGACGTGAAAAAGGACCAGACTACCGAATCGGAACGTGGAACGTGCGCAGCCTGAGCGCTCCTGATGCTCTTATAAGTCTGGAAACAGAGGCTGAGAGGTATAGGATGGATATTATTGCTCTACAAGAAATTAGACAGCCGATAATCGGAAAACAAGATTTGGATAGTCACTCTCTATACTGTAGTGGTCATCCTTCTCGAAGAGAATTTGGTACTGGCTTTCTTGTTGGTGCACGTATACAAGAAGCCGTGATGAAATTCATCCCGGTCAGTGAGAGGATCTGCTACCTACCTGTACGTGGTACATATAACAATATTTCTCTTATTGCCGTGCATGCACCTACTGAAGCTAAGACCGTCGACGAGAAGGATAATTTCTACATAGCACTGGAAGAGGTTATGAAACAAACACCAACACGCGACTTCATTATGGTTCTTGGTGACTTTAATGGACAGGTTGGAGGAGATATCTCTTATGGAAATGTGGTGGGTCCCAACAGCCTGCATTTGAATTCGAATGATAATGGTGAGAGAATGACTGAGTTTGCATTATCAAATAATTTGAGAATTGCCAACTGCCGTCGTTAAACAAATAGCAGGACTTTGTAAATATTTGCTAAATATATTCATTTTATCAAGAATATTATATCAAATAATTATTGAACAAATAAATTCAATATGAATAATTTTGAGAGATAAACTATTCGTGTTATTTCTTGTTATTCCGTCCTTATCCTTGTCACTTCTTATTTGAACTAAAGCGTCATAAATATTACCTAAACTACACATTAAGGGTTTTAAAGCTTCTATGCGGCTTTTCCATCTTGTCGTACAGAATGGTTTGAGAGTTAATGTTTCCACATTCTGTTTCAAAATGTCCCATCTTGAAACAGAACTTAATGGAGACGTCGATAAGTCATGGTATTTGCTCAAAGATGCTGTTTTAAGCGCTGCTGAGGGAATACTTGGACGACCACAGAACCACTCCCAGAAGCCATGGATGGATCAAGCATGTCTTGACGCTATTCAATACAAAAGAGATTGCTATCTGAAGTGTCTACAAGGACGCAATACCAGGTCCACGAAGGAGAACTATAAACTGGCAAGACAAGCCGTTACAAAGCTATGTAGACGAACGAAGAGAGAATGGTGGAAGAGACAGTGTGAGGAGATTGAAAGCTTCAATAAGGAACATCAATCGCGTAACTTCTTTCAACAGGTTAAAACCTTAAGGAAGGGCCCTCAAACTAGATCGACTGCTATTCAAAACGAAGATGGGGAGCTACAAGTAGACCTCAAAAATATTTTAGATACTTGGGCCGCTTATTTTGAGAATCTTCTCAACTTAAGTGACCAGCAACAAGTCGGGCGACGAGCAAAGCTTATTCGTGCGTCAAAGGTACATGTAGACGAACCCACCAAAGAGGAATTCGATGCGGCGCTGTCAAAATTAAAATGCAATAAAGCACCTGGTATCGACGATATAACATCCGAAATGATTGTACATGGTGGCGAAACTCTATCCTCAAGATTGTTTGAACTTGTTCAAATGATCTGGAGGACTGAAACCATGCCACAGGACTGGAACAAAGCTATGCTGATACCAATCCATAAAAAAGGTAATCGCCTACAATGTGCAAACTACAGAGGAATCGCTCTCCTCTGCACAGCATATAAGATCTTTTCCTACATTTTGCTATCCAAAATCAATCCTTTTGCTGAACAACTGTTTGGAGAATATCAGTGTGGTTTCCGGCGGGGCCGAGGTACCACCGATGCACTTTTCTCGATAAGGATGATTTTGGAAAAGTGTCGAGAGTTCAACATACCTGTGCACCAACTTTTCATTGATTTCAGGCAGGCCTACGACTCTCTCGAACGAGAGACTCTATGGTCTGCTCTGGTGTCAATGGGAATTCCTGGTAAACTGGTATCACTATGCAAAATGACAGTACAGAACTCTCAATGCTGTGTGCGAGTAGAGAACGAAATATCAAAATTTTTTAAAGTCGACTCCGGATTAAGACAAGGTGATGCTATCTCTCCTATACTTTTTAATCTAGCCTTGGAATATGTGTGCCGTCAAAAGAAACTACCGACTAATAACAATATCTTGTCAATAAACTCAGTACAGATGATTGCTTACGCTGATGATGTTGTCATCCTCGGCCGAAGTGAAGCTGTTATGAGTGAGACTTTCAAGTCGCTTGAGAGTGGTGCTAGGAAAATTGGTCTGAAAATAAACTACAAGAAAACCAAACATATGAATGTTTCAAGAGAGGCTGAGAAGAAAGATTTGATGTGCGGCGATGAACGAATTGAGGGAGTTGAATCTTTTAAATATTTGGGATCAATGCTTGACTCAAACAACAGCATACTTACAGATATTAAAGTTTGAATCGCTGCAGGTAATCGAACTTTCTACTCAATTAAACCTCTCCTTGGATCACCGTATGTATCAACTAACACCAAGCTCAAGTTATACAAGACATTGATTAGACCGGTTGTGATGTATGGGTCACAAACGTGGACCCTTACACAAAATGACGAATCGCATTTATCTGTATTTGAGCGTAAGATCCTACGCTACATTTTTGGTCCACTTAAGACAGACGATGGAGAGTATAGAACCCGGTATAACTTTGAGATCAGAGACCTTCTTGAGGGTCCTGATATAATAGGTTGTATCCGTTCTAACAGGATTGCTTGGTTTGGGCATGTTCTACGAGCCGATTCACAGTCTGGAATGATTAGAAAAATGTACGTTAGTACCCCAGGGAGTGGTAGACCGCGAGGAAGACCACGACTACAATGGGAGACTGACGTAATAAACGACCTTAAAAAAATCGGCTGCCATGGTAACTATGTCGCTGTTGCGAATGACCGTGGTGAATATTCGAAGCTGATTAGCCTGGCAACGCTCCTACATGGAGCATGAACGCCTTAAAAAAAAAAAAAAAAAAAAATATATATATATATATATATATATATATATATATATATATATATATATATATATATATATATATATATATATATATATATATATATATATATATATATATATATATATATATATATATTTATATATATATATATATATATATATATATATATATATATATATATATATATATATATATATATATATATATATATATATATATATATATATATATATATATATATACATATATAAATATATATATATATATATATATATATATATATATATATATATATATATATATATATATATATATATATATATATATATATATACTAGCGGGACCCGGCGTGCTTTCCTACGCCTATAAATAAAGTTTGTGTGTATACATTTTGTTGACGTAGCAATAATTTCAAAGAGTAGTAATGAGAAATGGTTTCCTATTTTTTTTTTTAATATGAATGTAAAAGCATCAGCACTCTAGTTGATCAGTAAAATATAAAAAAATAGTATTATATATAAAACAAAGAATATATAAAAAATACGCGATCATATAAGTTTTCAGGTGTGTAATCTATTTAGAACATTATACGGAACAAAAATCGATTCACAAATTTTCACAGTGCTCATGCGGTTTAATATACGCTTTCTTTACCGGTAGGTTACTAAAAACGTTGCAAAAAATTTTGATCGGTATATGATTTTATGGTCAGCAAGGGCAGTAAGAATAGCGACAATACATTCGATGAAGGTATAGAAGAAGTGATGCAAAAAAGGAATAAAAGAAGTGATGCAAAAAAAATCAAAATTATTTGGAAGTTTTTGTATATGGAATTCATATACATCATATCAGTTTTTGTATATGGAATTCATATACATCATATAGGATTTGAATTCATAGGATGAGAAATATTTCTATTTAGTCAACATTTTAAGTCATTTTAAAGTCATTATTATTGAATGTTGCAAATCAATGCGAAACTAATATCTTACACACGGTCAATATATTGGCATATATGTTCCATATATAGACAACATTAATGGAATATTAATTTTTAAGCGAATTTGTGAGTAATTATTGCTCAAAGTAATTATTAAAAGTATTATTCCCGATAATAAGTAATTATTGTCGGGATTGAACTCACACTCATCAGACTCAGCCACAGTGGATGAAACAACAACGAAACATATTTCAATTTTCATGTTCAGATAATTTCTAAATTGAAACTTCATTATCGCATATTTATTTAAATTGAATTCTTCATCTGTGATTATACAATTGTAAATTGTATTTGTTCCCGACACGAAATACACAAAAACTGTTTTAAAGAAGTTTTTCTGAGAGAAAATAAAAAATGCTTTAAAATTGCAAAACTCATGTGAATTAAAATAATTACTTTAGCTTAATCACTCTAAAAACTATTTATTTTACACCAAATAGTGTAAACCTTTTGTTTATTTAACATTATAACCCGTCGCATATTGTCGGTATCTCATAAGAAAGAAAATTCAAGAAAACTCGCCTTGAGTTGTTGATGGTCATTGCAAAAGCGAGTCGCACTGGAAACTAAACGTTTGAATTCAAATGCCATATCTGTTGCCATCATTGAAATACGTAGCAACAGTACATCTTCCACTTTGAATTTTCCATTCAAAATTGTAGCTTCAACGACATTGTTCATCATCTTTTTCACCTAAAATTTCCAAAAAAATGTGCTATTTCAAAATATTTGACATATTATTTTAATAAAATATGATACATTCATTTTGCTATTTCATAAAATTATATTCAACGAAAAAAAACATTGATCAAAGCAAGCTACGCGCATAAACCGATATTTAAAAAAAAACCAATTAAAATAATTATCACCAATCACCAATGAAAAAATAATACACGACAATTGGAAAAAGCAAGCGTTGTGTATTTGGAAAACTTTAACATTAAAACCAATTTTTTAAATACAAATACGGCACCATCTATTGGCTAACCCAAATTTATGAGGCATATATCACACTATCTATATATTGGTCAATAAAAAAAATTTGACATGAAATTGGAGAGTTGACGTTAACTTTAACTTAACCGTAACTTAAGACTCTATACAAAATTTTGATCTAAGGTTGGTAAGAAATTAGGTATTCTTTGACGTTTGATTTGATATTAATTTTGGTTTTGTAATCAATTTTATAAATCAATCAATGCCTTTAAAGTAACAAACTGATATCACAATCAAAATTTAAAATAATAAATTTCGAAATAAACATTTGATACAAAATTTAAAAATAAAAAAATTTATTTTCATATTAATTTCATGCTAATATTTGGCTTTAATTAAAGTCGCTCTTTTTATATCTTTTGCATTTTTTAATAAATAAAATTTTATTTTTATGGACACTTGCAATTAAATATTAGTTTTCTTCAGTTTTTATACTAAACGTCAAAAAATCCTTAAGATAGAATGAAATGAACTTTACGTTAAGTTAACGTTAAGTTTACGTACCGACTATAAATGTTCTAGTGCATTTTCATACATTTGTACTTTACGTTAAGTTAAAGTTAGCGACTATAAATCAAGCATAAAGATTGTAAAATAAACTTTGCTAGTTTTTCATCCAGTTTTGATGACAATTTTTTTACCTCTTTTTACCTAGAGTATTTTTCAATTTGATATTGATTTTTGTAAATTAACATTGAAGACCAATGAAAAATTTAAAAAAATAAAAAAATAAATTTAAATTATTGTTTTCTTTATTTTTACTCTTATTTTTATTCAAACTTTATAAAAACCAATACACTAATTTTTTACAGATTTCGATACTTTATAGCACTACTATAATTAATATATAACCTCCACAAAATTGTTAATAATCTTTGGTAACGTATTTGACATAGCATAATATGCTTTTCGTTTATTACCAAATATAAAACAAAACTTTTTTACTAAAACATATTTGAAAGTCTAATAATGGCCTTATACGAAGTATATATACCGAGCTAAACTATAAAAAAAAGCGAACTATGTTTTTAAAAAATAATGTATATAACGTAATTATAGAAAAAAACATTACCGAAACAAAATATTTAAAAAAGAAAAGAAAAACGGAAACATTACATTTTTTTCAAAAAGCTTTATTCGCATTAAAACATTACTTTTTTAAAAACATAGTTCGCATATTTCGCATAGTTTAGCTCAGGTGTATAGCACGGCTGAAGTTTACTATCAATTGAATAAATTGATTTACGCTGCCATCTGAAAGTTGGCATATGAACAATCCATATTTAACATTTAATATACAATTAAAAAATATTTAGGCATTTAATCAAGATAATAATTATCCTATCTCTCAAGCTGGACCATCATACACACATTGTATAAAATTTCATTAAGATTGGTTACGTTGTTACGGAGTTCATCGCGGACAAACATCGTGACACGTGATTTTTATATATATAAGATATATATATATATATATATATATATATATATATATATATATATATATATATATATATATATATATATATATATATATATATATATATATATATATATATATATATATATATATATATATATATATATATATATATATATATAGGGCCATTCTCCCAAATATAACCTTCACATTGAAAAAAAAAATATTTAAAAAAAAAGAAAATGCCCTTGTTTTCTCACAGTTAACATTCTGAATTATCAGAAACCACAAAGCATTATCACATGGAAATTTTTTTTGCATGAAATTGTTTCAAAGAAAGTGGAGTTATGTAATTTTACTTTTTTTCCATTTTTGAATGATGGTATTTTGAAAGTTGTAAAAATTCAAAAATATAATTTATATTTATTTATTTATAATTAAATTGTGCTACAAATACTTCTAACTAATAGATAAAAGCTCGAATATGATCAATATTTTATTTTTTATTTACCATATCAGCGTTTACAAATGGAACAAGAATTAAATGTCCCGTGCATAACATAAAACATGCATTTTTCATTTTTTTAAAATAACTATGGGACTGAACTACAAATTATTTTAGTTTTACTTTGTTACCTATGCTATTGTTAGTTTTCCACAAAAACTTTTCTTTATAATGAAACAAGGTAGAAATAGTAAATTCAAACATAATGTCCCGTGCATAACACAATTTCAAGGGAAATCAGGGCATTTAAAGAATCCTCGAGAATTCACCACAATAGGAGGATTAATAATTTTAATTATGCTGTCAGGGCTATATAGTAATTTGTCTTCTTTCTTTGGCCATTTCCAGTGGTTTCCATGTGACTTCCAGTGCTTTCCATAACTGATACTTGAATTTCATCATTGATTATTTGAACCACTTCACCTGCATATAAATCCTCGTCATACACAACAACGACCCAATTTCCTACGGTAACATCTTTTTTTGCAGTTAAATTGCTTTGCTTTCCCGCAACAGTACATAAGTGCAGTGCATTTAAGAAAAAACTTTTTGTTATTTGTAGATATCTTAATGACATACATTTTTGAAATGCCTGGGATTTGTGGAGCATGATCCCATGTTATATGTCTATAAATTTCCACAAAATTACCATCACTTTGGTAGAAGCCATGTGTATTTGAACTAGTTGAGCAAAATCATCTGCTGATCTGACAACAGGAGCTGTATCCTTTTTAGAGGATATCAAGCTCCCCTGACACTTGACTTCGCTCTTTCACCAATTCCGTCAACTGTATAGATATCTGTATAGATATGTTCCAAAATGCAGATCTTCTTGGATCTACGCAGATCTTCTTTGATACATTTAGATCTGCTTCGATCTATCAAGATCTTATTTGATCTAACAAGATCCCATTTATTAAAAATAAACTTTAAAAAAAAAAAATAAACCGACTTCAGAAAAAAGTAAAAGAGGCACAAAAAAGTGAAAATAACTCAATTATGCTAACTAGCTAAAGATATATAATCGTCACATGCAAATAAATATTTAGTTGTTCGAAAATTGGCAGACATATCTTTAGATCTGAACAATATTTTTGTAAACTTTTTTTCTATTTTCACATTTTTGTAGATCTGAAGAGATCTCTGTAAATCGTGGTAGATCTTCAAAGATCAAATATAAAAACTAGAGTTTGACGTTTGCAGATTTGAAGAGATCTTTTTAAATCTTGGTAGATCTTCAAAGATCAAACGCATATTTTTGCATTGATCTTTGAAGATCTATCAAGATTTGAAGAGATCTTTTCAGATCTATGTAGATCTTCAAAGATCAAACGCTATATTTTTTCTTAGATCTTTGAAGATCTACCTTGATCAAAAGAGATCTCTTTAGATCCGAAAAGATCAAACTTTCGTTTTTTTGGCTCAAAACAAAGATCTTATTAGATCTAATTTGATCAAAAGAGATCTAATCAGATCTTTTTAGATCTCTCTATTTTTTCCCGGGACTGTAGTAGAGCTTAGTTATTTGGCTTTAAAAAAATATAGGTCTTAAGGAATTATTCGAGCTAAACTCACAGAGTTTTTCAAATGTTGATGACTAAGTGAAGAAATAGATTTTTTCTGTGTCCCGTGCATAACGGGCTTAAAAATTAATATTTTAACTTCTTAAAAAAACTTTAATTAATTTTTTTTTCATGATAATTTAAGTTTGATGTTGCTTGTCCATAATCAGTAAAGTAAATTAGCCTTGGTTGATTTTGTTGTTCTGTGAGAGAGTTTAAAATTCTCTGAATGTCCCGTGCATAACACGAGAATGGACGTATATATATCGTCGCTTTAATAATGAAACAACGTATTCGCAAAAGTGTAGTTTCGAGATAATTGGGTTTAAAGATTTTTCGATTTTCTGATTTTCGTAAACTCGGCAGCACAATTGAATGAATAAAGATATTGGAAAAAAATTTCTACCAATTAATCTTGACTAATTTCCCCACAGCATATTAAAATTTCACATTAGTACCTGCTGGCTTTTCTACCTAAAAAGAGGTGAAAAGTCAATCAGGTACCTTATACGTTATTTCATATTTCATATACGTTATTTCATTTTGCATGGAAGGACGATTAAGCCTAAAACTAATTATTATTGAAATAACACATAATATTCTTACAATTTTTTATTTATATGAACCGGCATATCATGTAGTAATGAATGATGCTTATACAATATTTTAGATTTACTATTTCGTGTGGCGATCGTAATGTATGTAAAGTATACGACACTGATTTTACCCAAGTTATTATTCTGTAGGAATTGAAATATCGTACATGCATTTACGCTGTTTCAATATTTAACCAAATTCAAATTTGCATGTACATTAATTAACAATATATTAATTTTCACCCCCAGTTATAAAAAAATTGGAAAATGTTAAAATGCCACTTTATAGACATCCTTATGGGGAATGCAGCGCACCCATTATATAAAAACAACGTATATATGGCATACGTTATTTCATTATTAAAGCGACGATATATATATATATATATATATATATATATATATATATATATATATATATATATATATATATATATATATATATATATATATATATATATATATATATATATATATATATATATATATATATATATATTAAGGTGTCCCAAGACATAGAGCAAAAAAATTTTTTTGCAAAATTTTATACGCATACCCGATAAATTTTTTCCAATTAACATTAAAAACTTAAATTAAAAGTTTTACTGCGATTGGATGACGATAATCCGTGCCGACTTGAAGTTGAACTTTAACATACGAGCTTTTACTGCGATTACTGTGCAATTATTTGAGAAATTATTTTACTCTCATTAAATAAAACGCCAATGAATTAGAAAAAGATATTACTTCGGTCTGAAAGTCCTAAGTATTACATTCTCGATCCAAAATTGAAATTCTTACCCCATTTATTGACGTTTTAGGACTTACTGATTCTAAAAAAAACTGTATGTCTGTCTGCCGTCACAACCGACGAAATCTAGAAAACCGCTGCAAGGGATCTCAAAAATTTTGTTTCTAAAAATAGGATTACTCAATTGTAACAGCCAAAATGACGATGTGTTCGATAACTGTACGGGAAGTGTGTCAAAAAAAATCGTCAAGTATGTCAAAACAAGGAAATATGCCTATTTTTTGCTTAAAAACGTTCATTTTAAGTGATTGCGAATAAGAACATTGAATTTGGAGAAATTTTGATGGTCGGTATTGGTATGTGAAACCAAAATCTAGATTATTGCGTTATAAGTTTGTCAAAAAAATGTTGTCAAGTGTGTCAAAAGAATGATTTTCATTTTACTTAATTTTTTGGAACAATATGAAATTAATTATTTGTTTGACATAAAATGTTATCGAACATGAAATTGGACATGGAAATTTTTGATTTTGTTATAATTTTTGGAATATTTTAAAAATTTTTGAATTTTTGAAAAAAGTTTAAATTTTTGATTTTGTAATAGTTTTTGGAATGTTTTTAGAACTTTAAAAAAAACTTTAAATTTTTTATTTTATTTTAATTTTTGCAATATTTTTTGAATTTTGAAAGAACCATGAATATTTGGTTTTGTAATATTTTCTTGAAACGCTAAATGGAGAGGTTTTTGAGTAGTTTGCTGGGTGTTTTATCTTTTCACTAAGTTATATTAATTTATGATCTGTTATAATTTTCTGGCACTTATTAATATTTAGTGTTAGTTTTGTAATAAATTTCTAAACAGAAATAAAAAAATATTTATACTTTAACAAAGAGTTTTATGTTTGATATACATCGCTGCCCAAAACTAAAAGCAATGTCCTCATAAAAGTTTTTTGCCGAAAACTATATCAAAATTCTTAATCCAGACCGAAGTCTTGATATCTCAGAGCTTGAGATTTCAGTCCCTCCATATTTTAATATTATTTTTCATTACAACAACTATTACTGAGTATATTTTCTTTTCAATGTTTGCTGTTTACAGTCCGGATATAACATCTTGTGCTTTTGTACGCAACATAACAAATATTGCCTCAATTGTAATTAAACAATGCAAGTCCTGCACTAATTAGACCGCTCTTTCAGCTGTATCGGAACGATACAGCTGAAATGCTTTAAGCATTGATATCTCCTTTTTAATTATTATTTCTATTATTATTTAATCTACTTTCAATTTATCAATTTTGGAAACAGGTACCATTCTACCTTTTCTCTATAGCATTCTATTTTATGGAGATCAACTTTTTGCCAATGATCTCTAATATTTTGAAAAAGTGGAATGTCCGGGCTTATTATAGGCACTTGTTTTATTTTCACTTCAAAAAGACTTTTTAGCACCAGCTCGTACATGTGATGGTTGCAAGCGAAAATAAGTTTTTCTAAATTGATTTTTTTCAACGCGCACACATACGATGTGTATGCGAAGCAGTTATAGTATCACAGCAGAGAATTTGCACTTTGTCTTGAGTTTTCAGTCTAAAATAACATTCCAAGCGTGTCTAAAGAATTATTCAGTTTTGGCACAAAAATTGTTCTTTGTTTTCGTATGAAATGTATTATATTAAAAAACAATATATTATGCAACAATACTATACGAGAGCTTGCCCATTTGAAGGAAGTTTTGGGTTACCTTTCATGTTTATTTTTTGTTTAGAACTACCTAGTTTGACGGACATATTTATTTTTCATTTCAAGAAAAATTCGTATAACCGACAAGATATTTAGAAATTATAAGCACATCAAAACAGGTATGCGCGCTAAGTACACAATCAAGTATTGAGGATGTTTAGGTCCAAGTCGGCACGGGTTACTGTTATTTAAATTGCATGAAATTTTTTTTACAGTTGTTTTGACATAAAAGAAAAAAAATTAAAGGGTATGCGTTAAAAAAAAACAATTTTAATTTTTTTGGGACACCCTAATATATATATATATATATATATATATATATTATATATATATATATATATATATATATATATAATATATATATATATATTATATATATATATATATATATATATATATATATATATATATATGTATATATATATATATATATATATATATATATATATATATATATATATATATATATTTATATATATATATATATATTTATATATATATATATATATATATATATATATATATATATATATATATATATATATATATATATATATATATATATATATATATATATATATATATATATATATATATATATATATTTACATATATATATATATATATATATATATATATATATATATATATATATATATATATATATATATATATATATATATAAATATATATATATATATATATATATATATATATATATATATATATATATATATATATATATATATATATATATAATATATATATATATATATATAAATATATATATATATATATATATACATATATATACTTATATATATATATATATATATATATATATATATATATATATATATATATATATATTATATTATATATATATATATATATATATATATATATATATATATATATATATATATATTTATATATATATAATATATATATATATATGTACACAGAAAAATAATACCTAAATTTAAAATAAATATACTTTGAAATAAAGATATTTTGCCTATAGATTTTGCGCAAAGTTTAGATTTCTTTATTCCAAAAGAAAGATTTTCTTTGTTTTTAACCAAAAAAAATAAATTTTATTTCTTTAAATCAAAAGAACGTTTGTTTTAATTTAAATAATACAAATATTTTGATTTAATTGATTATTTATACTTAGCGTTAAAGGAATTTTTATTTAATTCAAAGAATATAAATTATTAAAAAAATGCGCACTTTATATTAAAGATTTTTTTTCTGCATTTATTATTAATAATATTTTAAATCAAAGGACTTGTGGCTTTTGTATAAAGTATCATTTGAACTTTGTTTTCAAGAAACAATATCGTTTTATGTAAGTTAATAGCTTTTATTATAATAAAATTCATTGCACAATTATTACACATACAATACAATTTATATTTAAGTTTATGTATATATTAATATCATAGCTACAAATATAATAAAATTCATTTAATTATATTTATAAGTATAATAAATTATAATATAAAAAATTTAAATAATTATAATAAATTTAAATATATTATAATTATAACAAAATTCATTACACAATTATTAAGAAATTCAAAAGTATAAAATCTAATTTCCATAATACATACAATATAATTTATATTTTAGTTTATGTTTAGATTAATATTAAGGCTACAAATATAATAAAATTCATTAAATTATAATTATATTATAATAAAATTCGTTACACAATTATTAAAAAATTGATTACACAATTATTATGAAATCTGTTTGAGCATCAGATATTGTCGGTTTAAATTTGGGATTACAACGTTTTGGTTGTATTATTAAATGCATTAATACTAATAGTGATGCAATAGTGTCTTCCGTCTGTAATAAGTTTAATATCTTGAAATAATTAATAAATGCATAAGAAATAAATAAAGAAAAACAAACCTTGACTTAAATTGTTATTCGTTTTTAATTCTTTTAATAATGGTTTATTGGTGACATCCTAAATTTCTGATTCAAAAACATTTAAAGTACGTT
>CAVNZG010000463.1:0-16176 GCA_963693315.1 Diogma glabrata | reverse complement strand
TTATTGGGTAGCGAAAATCCGAAATTCTACGTCCACGCCGTGCTACCTGGGTAACGCTAACAGAATTAGGTTGGTGTGGTTGAGAGGGGCAGAGTAAATACTGCTTATACTCAATGATTCTGCACCATGGCGAGTCATTGGCGCCATAAAACCAATGCAACTCAAGCGTCTGTTCTCCATGTTAGGGGCGGCTTGGAGCGGGCGTCTGTCTTGGATCAAGCGGCTCGCTATATAAATGTGTAGAAAGCGTCTGTTCTCCATGTAAGGGGCGGTTTTCAGCGGGCGTCTGTCTTGGATCAAGCGGCTCGCTATATAAACATGTAAAAAGGTTGTTTCTGGTGACCTTAAGATGCAGAACGAACCCATTCACGAAAATTTGGGTTGGGCGAAGGGCTAACACCCCATTTCCGTAAAAAATTATTGTCATGAATTCTGTACACAGGCCTCGGAATATCAATTCATTATTGGAACGACCTCGGAAACTGTACCCGGACTAGGATTTAAAAATGGGAACCTGGAACGTGCTAAGCCTTAGAAGACCAGGAGATCTCCTAAAACTAGCACAACAAGTCGAGAGCTACACACTAGATATAGTGGCATTACAAGAACTAAGATGGCCAGGTAGTGGAATCCATGAAACAGCGAAAGGATACACTCTTTATTATTGCGGTCATCAAAACGGAGGAGAATTTGGAGTTGGCTTTCTTATACACCGTCGCGTGAATCAGCATGTTATCGACTTCTGCCCAGTGGCGGATTACCATTGAGGCGGAAGAGGCGGCCGCCTCGGGCCCCACATGCACAGGGGCCCCCTCACTACAAATAGTATTGATATTTTATAGGTATTCAAATATCAGATGACTGCCTTCATTCAACCAAAGTTTTTAAGCCTAAAGATTTTTTTAATATTATCCCACATGTAAAAGTGTTAGGTTGTCAATTTGTATTACTTTTTTTTATGTATGTATTTTAATAATTCTAATTTGATAGTTTTATAATTTTTAAATGTACAAATTCGTTTTCCAATTTGTATAGTAAAAAAACATTTTGTTTTGAAAAGTTCCACTGTTACGAATGAATATTAATACTAAAACTTTATTTGCAATGGGCTGTTATTATATCAATCGCAAAATTATTGATAAAAACAAAATCCAGATAAGTTTTTTTTGGATATTTGAAGTATATTTGAGTTTTATGTTTTCATCAATGATTTTGGATTTCTTTTAAGACCTAAAATTTATTGAAAGCATTAAACTGAAAACCTCAATTTTAAGCATATAATTGTACATATTTTAGATTAATTTCATATATAACTAAATAAATAAAAACTTTTTAACGCGTAGAATTGAAATCTTTTATTGTATGCTTAAAACCCATGTATTTTTTATACAATACATGCTAAATTCATCATTTGTATTAACGTTTGAAAAGGGTTTCCTTATGATATGATTGATATAGTATAGGTGTTTTAGCTTTAGTTGTATATTTCGTTTTATCAACGTTGATTGGACGTCTAAAAAATTTGTTTGAAAAATTTGAAAAAAAAGATTGTTTGTAACTGGACGTATTGAAACTCAAATAGCTCGTGAAATTGAAGTACAACAAAAATACTGGCGGGAAGTTTTAAAAAGAGTTGCAGCTACAGTAAAGCTATTAGCTACTTTGGGTTTAGCATTTCGTGGTCATCGAGAAGATATTGATTCGAACAGAAAAGGAAATTTCATGACATGCATTGAGTACCTATCCCAATTTGATGATTTTCTTAAAAATCATTTGGAGAGGTACAGCCATCCAGGAAAAGGTAATGTGAGTTATTTATCACATACCAAATGCGATGAAGTTATAAATGTAATGGGAACTGAAGTAAAAGAACACCTACTTCAAGAAATTCAGGACTCTTTATATTATTCAATTATTGTTGATTCTACGCCAGACGTGAACCACACTGACCAACTAAGTTTTATATTAAGGTACATTGATAAAGTGGGCGATGCGAGAGAACGATTTTTGGATTTTTACAAATTGAAAATCACAATTCAGAATATCTAGCACAACTTATTTTGAAAACTTTAAACAATTTGTCTTTGGATATTAAAAATTGTCGCGGTCAAACATATATGGCCGGAAAATATAATGATTTACAAGCCAGAATTAAAACTCTAAGTGAGACCGCCATTTTTATTCCTTGTACGCTTAATTTAATTGGAAATTATGCTGCAGATGCCTATTCTACTGCGATGTATTATTTTAACTTTATCCAAAATATATATATATTCTTTTCTTCATCTACTCACAGATGGAAGTTGCTTATTGATAATTTTTCCGATCCTAATTCCAAACATATTAAAAAATTAAGTGACACAAGTGACAAGATGGTCTGCCAGAGCTGATGCAGTATCCGCCTTGCGGTTTAGTTACAAAAATATTAAAAGCGTTCTTATCCATATTAGCGAAATGAAGTCGAAAAACCGATTACTAAAGTTGAGGTTAAAAAATTAGCTAGCTCTTTCGATGAATATGAATTGCCTTATTAACCGTTCTATGGGATATATTATTGCAAAGAATCAATAGTACTAGAAAGTCATTTCAAAATATTCAAACGAACTTATTACAAGGAGTAAAACTATTTAATTCTTTGTCACAATTTATAAGGGATGTTCAGAATGATTTTGAGAGCATAGAAAAGCAAGCAAATTTATTAACAGACAATATTAGCTACAAAGAAGGACGAAAAAGAAAACGCAAAATTATGTATGATGAATCATCTGCAAATGATACACACACTCAAAAAAAAAACCAAGTGAAACTAATAAAATTCTACATACATTTTACAATTTTTTTATAAATATACAACACACAAAAATTTTTGTAAAATTTACATTTTTACAATATATATTGTCATTGTGAAAAAAAATATTTATAAACCCTACAAATTCTTTTATTCACATACAACAAAGGATTGTAAGGTTTATAAATTATATTATGAAAATGGCAGAAACATTTTTTGGTTTAATAAATATTTTGTGAAATCATCAAACTAAATATTTTAGTTTATCAGAGCTTTTGTGAAATTTATGCAATTTATTAAATTGTTTTCACAAAAGTTTTAGAAAAAGAACAAACCCTTTTATAGTATCAACAAAAAGCATTTATGGATTTAATAACGTTTTTTGTAATATATTCATATGTATATATATATATATATATATCTATATATATATATATATATATATATATATATATATATATATATATATATATATATATATATATATATATATATATATATATATATATATATATATATATATACATATATATATATATATATATATATATATATATATATATATATATATATATATATATATATATATATATTGTTAACTTACAAATTAACTTACTCAAACTTAACATTAATTTAGAATAATAAAAACAATAAATTGAAACACGTTATAATATTTATATTTATTACTTCTCATTCAGTCGAACGTTACATTAGGAATGAATAATAGTTTTATACGAACGGAAAAAGTATCAATTTGTAATTAAAACAAAAGAAACGAAATTAACTTCGTCGGGTTGATGATTATGTAATTGTAGTTGTTCTTCTTTATCCATGCACTGTTGTCGTTTTTGTTTTGGTTTGATTAGATTACATTCGGCCATCTTGCGATTCGTTGATGTCCTCATCATCGTCCTCACAATTTACTAAAGCACACCAAGGCTTTAGCCTGTCACTTGCGTAGATTCCTACGTACTTGCTACTATCACCTAATTCCTTCACGTTATATCGGTCATTACCGATTACTGCTCCTACCTCATACGGCCCTCTAAACTTTGGTAGTAACTTTCTTGAAGTTCCGGTAGCTGGACCACCTTCCAATTTAATGAAAACAAGATCTCCTACAATGTAATTATGCGGCTTACGATGATGTGAATCAAAACGTAATTTTTGTTTATCGCTGTCTGCCTTTATTCGGTTGGAAACTTGTTCCCGTAACAGGTTCATTTGAATTTCTGTGTCGTTTTCGTTCATATCTTGGTCATCATCTTGGAGTAGTAATTTCAACTGATTGCATAGGATATCTCGTGGATTGAACGTTAGAACTAGCTGGTGTGGGGAAACCTTGGTCGTTGAGTTTTGCATACTATTAAGAGCCCACTGAATATTTCTAAGATTGACATCCCAACTACGATCGTTTTCTTCAGCGTAAATTCGTAACATTGTTAGTATAGTGCGATTGTAGCGTTCGCACTGGCCATTGGCCCGCGGTGTTGCAGTAGCGTTCAATACGTGTTTAATGCAATTTTCTTCACAATACTTGTTAAATGCCTTAGAAGTAAAGGCACTTCCTTGATCGGTGATAATTCTAGTTGGGATTCCAAACCTCAAAGAAAATTCTTCCAGCATGTTTAATACAGGCGCAGTAGATGTGTTCCTTGCAGCAGATGTGTAGACATATTTTGTGTAACCATCAACCATCACGATTAAATAAATATTTCCTTTCGAGCTACGGGGAAATGGTCCCACATGGTCGATGTGTACAGTATGGAATGGTATCGTAATCTTTTCGATAGGATGTAATTCACCTTCTTTGGCTCCACCTCTCGTTTTTACATAACCACAACTCAAGCACGAAGAGATATATTTCAATGTATACTGTCGTAAGCGTGGAAACCAAAAGTCTTCTGCAATTTTACTAACAGCCTTATCAACACTGCAATGACCCATATCATCGTGGCATGACTTTAAAATCTTCCATCGTATGTAACGCGGTACAACCCATTTCTTTTTCCCTTCGACGTTCCTGTATAACCGCCCGTTTACAATTGAATAATTTTTATGTTGTTCTCGTTCTTCCGGTGTTTTCGGATCTCGGTCTAAAACCAATATTATGTTCTTGATATCTTCATCTTGATGCTGCATACCCTTGATCCAGTCATTTTCACGTTGCGTTATTTTAAAAATATCAATCGTAGCCGGCTCTAATTCATCTTGTTCTTCTGTTGACGTTGCCGGATTTCTACTTAATGCATCAACATGTTGCATTATTCTTCCTGATCTGTGCTTAATTTCATAATGAAATTCAGCCAATCTAAGCCACCATCTTCCTATTCTAGGAATAATGTCTTTTTTACTTAGACACGTAGTAAGGGAAGCACAATCGGTTAACAGTGTAAACTGCTTTCCAATTAAATAAAAACGAAATCTTTCTAGTGTTTCGACAACAGCTAGTGCCTCTAGTTCGAACGAGTGAAATTTTTGTTCATTCCCGGTGGTTTTTCTACTAAAATACGCTACTGGTCGAGTTTCTCCCAGTTGGTCAGCTTGTATCAAAATGCCTGCAAGACCCTTTGAGCTTGCATCAGTTAGGACTTGGTGATCCAAGGTTGGATCAAATAGAGTGAGTACTTCGCGGCTTCCCAATTTTTGTTTTAAAATTAAAAACGCATTATCTTGCTCTTCTGACCAATTGAAAACAGTATTCTTTCTAGTTAGCCGCGTTAGTGGCTCTGCAATGATAGAAAAGTTCTTTATGAATTTTCTGAAATAGCTTGACAGACCAATAAATTGTCGAACTTGATGTTGATCTGTTGGTTTTGGGAAATCCATTATTGCCTGTGTTTTGAAATTACCTGGCTTAATGCCGAATTCACTAACTTCGTGCCCTAAGAAATCAACAGATTTCTTGAAAAAATTACATTTCGGCAATTTTAATGTCATCCCTCGATCCAATAAGACCGATAAAAACTGTTGTAATTTTCCCAACCCTTCGGCTATGGTTTTGCTTGGGATAATTATGTCGTCTGGGTAGACAATAATGTCATCCTTTAATTCTCGAGCTATAGAGTTCATAACTCGTTGAAATACGGCAGGGGCATTTGTTAGCCCGAAAGGCATCCGAAGGAATTCATAATGCCCATCTGGCGTTATAAATGCAGTTTTAGGAATCGAATCATTAGCTACTTTAATTTGATAGTAACCGGATGCCAAATCTAATACAGTAAAGTATTTGGCACCAGCAAGTCTTTGTAGCTGATCCTCTATAATCGGCAGAGGATAGCGGTTCTTGACCGTTATATCGTTCAGACGTCGATAATCAATGCACATTCTTTGCTCGTTATTTTTCTTTTTTTACCAAAACGATCGGACTAGCGTATGGAGATTGAGATTCTCTAATTATATTATTTTTAAGAAGTTCATCTATCATAGATTTGACCTTCTCGCGTTGGAAGACTGAAAGTCTATACGGTTGATAATAGATCGGTTTATCTGTAGTTAAATTAATAACAATCTCTTCGTCACGACAAACACCTACTTCACAAAGATTTCTCGCGAAACAGTCTTTGAATTCGTGAATTAAGTGAAATAACTGTTCTTTTTCGCATTCTGACATGGTTTCGTCTGTTACAATTTCGTTTGTTTCAATATCAGTCTGTAAACAATTTAAACTATAATCTGATAATATATCTACTTCGTTTTCTTTGTCACTATTGATAGACTCGTCACTGTTGGTATTCTTAGAATTTGCCTCAAATTCCGTTATCTCATTTTGGTTCGAATCAATTTCGTTTTGATTTGCCCTAATTTCGGAATGAATTGTTTTATGGTTTGAAATTTCACACTCGTGGGGTGAGATCATCTTAAAAGAGATCTGATCGTTTTGAATCTCGAGTTTCATACCAGGTTGATCAATGAAGTTTTGTCCAACCAGTAGATCCGTATTAATTTGACCATTCGCAACAACCAGTAAATCAATTTTTGCCTGAGCATCATCAATTATAACGTCTGCGGATATCTTTTGACTTGCTTTTACAGTTCCTCCAGCAAACCCGTTTATATTAAAGGTACATGGTATGAGAGGCTGATTCGTGAGCTTGGCGGCATCCGTTGTTATTAACGAGCCTTCGCTACCGCAATCAATAATAGCTACCAGTTCAGCGTTATTTACTATTGCGTTCTTCGTATAAGATTTTCTATTTGCAACAGTTATCCTTCCCGTAAACGTTTTGCACTCTTTCTGATATGCCGCATGAACTTTAGAACATTTAGTACATCTTTCTTTTCGAGGAGGCTTTGGGCAGTTCATGGAATAATGTCCATCCTCGTTGCAATTAAAACATTTGAACGTTTTCTCTGTATTGTTTTTTTCAAATTTAATAAATTCTGGTTTCTTGGGATTTGCCAGATTTAAGGAAGAATTATTGTTTAATGGTTTTGAGCTGCTTACAGCCATAGGTTTCTGAGTGGCGATGTACCATTCAATTCGATCTCGTAATTCTTCCAACGTGAATATTTGTTGACTTCGCAGTCCTGTAACCAACCACGATTCATTGAGCCCGTGGATTATATACCTAATTAAAGCATCTTCGGATACGCGTCTCAATCCTATTGATTGCATTTCAAAAAAATACTCTAATAAACCCTGATCTTTCAACCTTAATTTAGCTCTGAGTCTTTCGTGTATATCAGCTTCATTTAAAAATGGTTTAAAATTGCGAATTAGTTCTACCGAAAATGCCGTCCACGTTAAATAATTGGGTTCTATCGCATTGTACCATAATTTTGCAGAATTTTTTAATTTTGCACCAATAACAAGCATAATTAAGGACTGATCAATTGTATAGATATTTATCAATGAATTAATTTTAGTAACCCACTGCTCTGAATTCAGAAGATACGACTTCGTTGGATCGAATTCCGGCAAAATTTCTAGAATATCTTTTGGAGATAAGTTTATCGTTTTTCTATTCTGATATTCTGGATACACTTGCGTAGCAGATAATTTCATTTCACGTTGAAAAAGTATACGTTCACGATCTAATAACTCACGCTCACGTTCTAAAAGCCGACGTTCGTAGGTTACGTCACCATTATTCGGAGCCGATGCTTCGGTATACGAATGCATCGTCGTTTGTAAAGTGTCGTTCCTGCGATCAGTCACCGTAATAAAACTTAATTCTTCACCATCATTTCCCGACATTCTAGTATAATCGTTATACATATTTTAATTTATTATTTATTATCACCGTTTATTTATATTTACCGTTTATTTATTAAAGATCAATGCTCGTTTTTACAATCAAACGTTTTACGTTACGCTTGGCTTCCGTTAGTTTAAAAATAAAATGTCACCCGTTTAATATTTTCGTTATTCAAACAAAACTTCTCGTTTTAGAAGTATGTTTTGTTTCATTTATACGTTTTTTTCACAAATCAAATAAAGTATGTATAACTGTATTTAGTTTTCCTTTTACATAGCATAAAACTTTAAACTAATTCTTATGATCTGTATATATATAAATCGTTAAAACGTTATTTTTTTTAAAATCGTAGCACGTAATTAATTTTTATACAGCGTTGCCAAAATTAATTTTTTTTAAACAAACACAAATTTCACAAGAAAAACTTAAAAAAAATTAAAACAAATGCAATATCTACCGTTCCGTTTTTACTTATTTAGAAAAAGTAATTTATCTCAAAATTAAACGACGTATCTCAGGATATTCCACTTCTGATATGTTAACTTACAAATTAACTTACTCAAACTTAACATTAATTTAGAATAATAAAAACAATAAATTGAAACACGTTATAATATTTATATTTATTACTTCTCATTCAGTCGAACGTTACATTAGGAATGAATAATAGTTTTATACGAACGGAAAAAGTATCAATTTGTAATTAAAACAAAAGAAACGAAATTAACTTCGTCGGGTTGATGATATTATGTAATTGTAGTTGTTCTTCTTTATCATGCACTGTTGTCGTTTTTGTTTTGGTTTGATTAGATTACAATATATATATATATATATATATATATATATATATATATATATATATATATATATATATATATATATATATATATATATATATATATATATATATATATATATATATATATATATATATATATATATATATATATATATATATATATATATATATATATATATATATTATATATATATATATATATATATATATATATATATATATATATATATATATATATATATATATATATATATACATATATATATATATATATATATATATATATATATATATATATATATTTATATATATATATATATATATATATATATATATATATATATATATATATATATATATATATATATATATATATATATATATATATATATATATATATATATATATATAAATATATATATATATATATATATATATATATATATATATATATATATATATATATATATATATATATATATATATATATATATATATATATATATATATATATATGTATATATATATATATATATATATATATATATATATATATATATATATATATATATATATATATACATACACATCATAAAGGAACCCCGTTAATAAATAAAACCCTTTTTTGCATACATTTGTTATATTTTGTAAACAATTTATAGTTAAAATTTTTTACAATATTTTAGAAATTATAATCGCAGTTTCTTCTCTAATTTATCAGGAGTTACTCAAAGAACAAGGAAACGTTTCTGGTTATCCGGCATACTAAAGCATAAAGATACATGTCTGTTTCCATTTTTTTCGTCACTTCATGTGATATTAACGTAACTTGTCTTAAATGAAATAAAATTGCAGATTATCCTTTTTGCTGTAATATTGAGAAAATTGCTACGTCACTCAATGGTTTTACATATTCTTGGAGCATTGGTTTCAAGGAAGTTTCTTAGTTTTCATCTTTCTTTGCCATTTTAAATCTTTTTTGGTCTCTAAAAAAAATTTAAAAAATAAATATTTATCAACTTTTTCACCAAACTTACATGCTGCTTGTTTATATTTACCAATTTGTAACCTTATGGTTTCCTCTACTGTTGTAAATTAAGAAATATAGCTCCGTTGAGGCGTTGAATTTAAATAATTTGAGTCTTGAAACACAAACATTTCTCCTTTGGTTTAGTTCTTATACGCAAAAAACATGTCGTGCCGTAATTAGCTCCATTTTCTTCCTTCGTGTGTAGAACTACCATTTACCATTTCACAATGTGTCATATCTAAAGTACAACCTTCGTCGGACCTTAATAAATTTAGGCATGACATATTTATATTTTTATTATCTGTTTCATAGTTAAATGGATACGTTTCATGCGAATCAGAAAATCGCCACGTATGATCGGCAAAATTTAAAAGAATCTTTGCTTCGATATTAAAATCTATTCCTAATAATGTTTTGTGTTTTACTGAATCTGGTATTGCTATAAATGTAGTTGGAATAATCATCCCCTTTAATTCAATTTCTACGGAAGTAAATAAAACATTCTCATTTTTCTGAAAAATATCAGCTAACACGATTGACAATTCTTTTAATTTAAATTGTTTCCCTTTCTTCAAAAGAAATTGGTACAATGATGGAGAAGCTACATTGAGTTTAGCTGCTGTGTCTAAAATACCACTTCCCTTCGAACCTAAAATATTAATATTTAAAATTGGACGAGAATTGGATTCAAATCTATCGATGCAGTATCCATTTCTGAGTCATAAAATTTTATTATTGAATGACATAAAATCGAATTCTGCTGATAGTGGGTTTGTAAAATCAATTGATGACGCTGTAGCTCGATTTAGTTTTTCCACTTCCATGAATGTACTTGGTTAAGGACTACATTTTGGACTATTGCCTACCATTCCGCATGTAATAACATTTTATCTCAGATTTCCCAGGTATAAAATTTACTTTATTTGACCAATGGTTTTCATTAGGCTTATTTACAGATCTCGTTGATTAAGATTTTCTTTTATTACAATTAGTCAGATTATGACCTAAGTTTCTACAATGAATACAATTATCGTTCCTTTTTGGATTGTTTGAGACTTGCTGGGTATCAACTTCTTCGTCGAACAACTCTTCTTCTGCTCTAGCAGCCGCAATCAATTCATCAAATGTGTTGAATGATTCTATTTTCTCTTTATGTCTTATTTGCCGCGATAAAAGTCCATATATCATATCTAGTTGGACTTGTTCCGTTAAGGCATTTTCTGGCAGTTTTGAAAATAAAGCACGAATTTGACAGATAAACATATCTGTTTTCGTTGTATCGGTTTGAGATTTAGAGAAAATTTCACGATATATTTTATATGGTGGTACATATTTAATATTAAATTAAGAATATCGAAAACAATGCATATATGTGATAAATTAACACCGAAAGAAAAAATCTTGGTTGATTCAAACATGTTGCATTGTTAATCGAAAATTAGGTGAAAATTGGGGAACTAAATACGTTTGTGATTGAATCAACCAACGCTCCGTATTTAAATTAACAATTTAACCGTTGTTGATATATTTTTTTATAAGTATCACAAACATATTTGATTTAACCATGTTTGTAGTTGAGTCAATTATGATTTAATTTTCAATTGACTACAAACGTTGTAAATTAAAAATTGGACTAAAAATAGTGATATTGAATACGTTTGTGATAGAATCAAGCAATACGCCGTATTAATTCTTTTGGTTTGGTACATCTTTGTTTTGTTTTTGCTGCTATCGATGTTTGTATGGGTTCGTTTTTTTCGTAAATATAATATTTGAAATTTTTTATATTAGAAGTATGTATTTCGCATCAATCCCGACAAACATTTTTATGCATAAAGCTAGCGTTCGTATATTTACGTTCTAAATAGGAAATGTATGAGTGTGATTTTGTTTGTAAAGGATGCGTCCATTTTTTCGCCATTTTTTTAATGATACGATTTAAAAGCCCAAAATTCAGAAATCAAAAAATTTAATATTTGAATTATGTGTAGAAAATTATACTAATTTTCTATAATTTTCTCATTATTATGAAAAATTAAATTAAAATATCGATAAATGGACATGAAACAAGACAAATAAAAAATATTAAAAAAATATAATAATTTTTTAAATCACCAAAATTAATTATAGAAAGGGCCTGTTTCATTAACGATATTTTTGTTATAACATTAACTGAAAAATTTCTTTCGCACATAATTTTATATGCAAATAATATGGAAATTATTTAAATCAATTAAACACATCTAAATTATTTCCTAAAGTAAAATGTTAAATAAAACCAGCCATGTTAAAATATATAAAAACTTTTTATTTTTCTATTCTTTTGTTTATTCTTTTTCTTTATTTTGTTTATTAGTTTCTTTTCTCCTGGTTTTTTATTTTAACTAACACAATAATTTTCAAACAAAAACATGAACAAACTCAACTGAAAAATATGAACAAGAAAAATTGATCACGCCGTGGTTGATTTAAATAATGAAAATTGTTACGTTTTTTAAAATAAATTGAAAATGCTACATTGGTTAAAATAACCACGTTCGTATTAGACGCAAAATCAAACAAGCTTTGTAGTTGATTCTACCAACGTTTTTTTTCGGTGCACCGAAAGAAAAAATCTTGCTTGATTCAAACATGTTGCATTGTTAATCGAAAATTAAGTGAAAATTGGGGAACTAAATACGTTAGTGATTGTATCAACCAACGCTCCGTATTTAAATTAACAATTTAACCGTTGTTGATATATTTTTTTATAAGTATCACAAACATATTTGACTTAACCATGTTTGTAGTTGAGTCAATTATGATTTAATTTTCAATTGACTACAAACGTAGTAAATTAAAAATTAGACTAAAAATAGTGATATTGAATACGTTTGTGATAGAATCAAGCAATACGCCGTATTAAATCTTTTGGTTTGGTACATCTTTGTTTTGTTTTTGCTGCTATCGATGTTTGTATGGGTTCGTTTTTTTCGTAAATATAATATTTGAAATTTTTTATATTAGAAGTATGTATTTCGCATCAATCCCGACAAACATTTTTATGCATAAAGCTAGCGTTCGTATATTTACGTTCTAAATAGGAAATGTATGAGTGTGATTTTGTTTGTAAAGGATGCGTCCATTTTTTCGCCATTTTTTTAATGATACGATTTAAAAGCCCAAAATTCAGAAATCAAAAAATTTAAATATTTGAATTATGTGTAGAAAATTATACTAATTTTCTATAATTTTCTCATTATTATGAAAAATTAAATTAAAATATCGATAAATGGACATGAAACAAGACAAATAAAAAATATTAAAAAATATAATAATTTTTTTAAATCACCAAAATTAATTATAGAAAGGGCCTGTTTCATTAACGATATTTTTGTTATAACATTGACTGAAAAATTTCTTTCGCACATAATTTTATATGCAAATAATATGGAAATTATTTAAATCAATTAAACACATCTAAATTATTTCCTAAAGTAAAATGTTAAATAAAACCAGCCATGTTAAAATATATAAAAACTTTTTATTTTTCTATTCTTTTGTTTATTACTTTTCTTTAGTTTGTTTATTAGTTTCTTTTCTCCTAGTTTTTTATTTTAACGAACACAATAATTTTCAAACAAAAACATGAACAAACGAACTGAAAAATATGAACAAGAAAAATTGATCACGCCGTGGTTGATTTAAATAATGAAAATTGTTACGTTTTTTAAAATAAATTGACAATGCTACATTGGTTAAAATAACCACGTTCGTATTAGACGCAAAATCAAACAAGCTTTGTAGTTGATTCTACCAACGTTTTTTTTTCGGTGAGGCAGTTCTTCTTGGTCCCAGATTGCAAGAATCAGATCGTATATACGTGAGACCAGAGCTGCTCCTCCATTTTTAAGTAGTTCTGCGGAATTCCATCGAAACCTGGTGATTTGCCATTTTTCAGTTTTTAATTGCAGCTTCCACTTCCTCTATTGCTGGGTAGGGGACAAAAATCTCTTCAGTTGCTCGAATAGGATGAACTTCATTCGTCCTATTCAATAGGTCTTGAAAGTGGGATCGCCACACTGCCAGCACATCACGTTCACTTGTTGTAAGTTCATTATTTTCATTTTTGATGGCTGTAGATCTTGGGTGGAAATCTTTTGTCAGATTCCGTGCATTGGCAAAGCACTCTTTTGAATTTCCGTTGGCCGCATGTTGGTTGATGTCTTCAATGCAGCTCTTCATGTGTTCGCGCTTCCTTTTACGTAGAAGTTTTGTTGAGGCTTTCCTGGCGCATAGATAATCAGCTTGGGAGCTTCGGGTGTTCCTTGTTAACCATTTTTCTCGCAGTTTTTGTTTATGTTCAACGGATTGGCGGCACTCGTCGTCGAACCATTCGTTGTGTGATTTCGGTGGCCGCTTTCCGATTGTAGTTTGTGCTGCGGCTATAATGGTTGATTGAAGCGTTTGCCATTCTTCTTGTATGTTTAATGGCATCTCAGAAGAGATGTCATGCTCTTCTATGTTTTGTGTTATTATTTCCTGATATCTGTTCAGCGTTTCCGGATGTTTAAATGCATCGACGTTCCAGCGCACGGTCTTTTTTGCTTGTCTATTAAATGTAGATGATAATTTGCACTTGTACTTAAAGATGACAAGCATATGATCAGTGTCCATATCAGCACCTCTGTATGATCGAACGTCAGTTACACTTGTGGAGTGTCTCTTAGAGATCATGACGTGATCGATTTGATTTTCCGTTCTTCCGTCATTTGATTTCCACGTTGCCTTGTGAATTCTCTTGTGAGGAAAGAAAGTGCTGGAAATTACTAGATCATACATCATAGCCAGCTCGGCTGCGCGAAAACCGTTATTGTTGCTGGTATGATGCAAGCTGTTAGGGCCGATATGTGTTTTAAGTTCTGCAATCCTACCAATTTGAGCATTAAAGTCACCTACCACGATTTTTATATCGTGCCGCGGGATTTTATTGATGACTTCTTCGAGTTCTAGGAAGAACAGGTCTTTAATATCATCTGCTTTATCTTCAGTAGGTGCATGAACATTGACGATCGTTACATTGAATTTTTGCGTGCGGATTCTCAGTGTGCATAACCGCATATTAATTGGGCAGAAGCAGTGGCGGATTATCCCTTTAAGGGGCCTGAGGCGCAACAAAATTTTGGGGCCTAAGATTTTACCAAAAATTTTGCAAATGAGTTTGATTAAGACTATTTCTTAAATAATTTTTTATCCGCTTCAGAACGGAGGAAGATCGTTCCCCACTTGCGTTGCATATCGGAAATGTAAGAAATATTTTTAAAATAGTTTCCACATTGGGAAATGAAGATTGCAGGCCATCAATGATTACCTTGTACATCTCAAATGGACAAGTGATGTTCTCTTCTTTTATATATTTTAAAAAATGATGTACATCGTCTTTAAAATTTTGTACTTCTATATCCCTCGCATATGTATTTGACAATTCTAAAATACACTTGTCAACTTCATCACTGGATATATTTTGATCAAAAAATAATTTAAAATTATTTAAAACAGTTTCATATATGGACGTTCTGGTAGACATTTCAGTGGCAAGTCTATCACAGATCATTTTGTGAGTATTTATAATAAACAATTCTCGTCCTACTAGCTGCACTCAAAAAAATATTGCCGGTAAGATTTACAAAATCGTTTTGTAAAAGTGCTAACAAAAATTTTTGTGAATTTACCAAAAAATCCTAAGCTTTATAGAAAATTTTGTATACGTTTTTAAATTTGAAAAACATTTGTAAACTTACCAATTGTTTTTGTGATTTGGATTAAAAAAGTACAAAATCATAAATATTTCTTATTACAACTTTTTTTTATAGTTTTAATAAAAATATTGTTAAGATTATGTTGATTTTTTTAAATTTTAAATCATAAATCGTGTATCCATAACAAAATAAAAATCAATTGTACAAAATTTTGTAAAATTTTGTGAACAGAAAAATAACATTCTACAATTTTTGTTGTAAAACTTAATACGAATATTGAAGATTTTTTTTTAAACTTTACAAAGGGACTTATGCAATTTAAAAAACCAACAACTATTTTACAGAAAAAAATTTCTTTTTACAAACACTTTAATAAACTTTTATAAATTGGAATCATAACGAAAATTGGTATTAAACATTTTCAGTTTCAATCTGGTTGTTTAAGTAGAAAAGTAAATTTTTTAAAGTTGTGATAATTTAGTGGTCTATCTATATACATATAATAAATAGTGGTAGTGATACAGTCCCTAGTTTAAACAGTATTAACATCAGTATTAATAATTAATATTGATTTGCATCATAAATTAATATTATTCATTATTATTAATAATTAATATTAT